>JAUMHN010434642.1:0-11949 GCA_032360265.1 Heliamphora ciliata
GAAATTTAACGAAAATTGCCCCTCCCACCCCAAAACCACCATTCCCACCCCCAAATCATCCTTCAAACCACCTTCCACCCCCCAAAATCGCCTGTCCCACTCCAAAATCACCATTCCCACCCCAAAATTACCATTCAAACCACCTTCCACCCCCAAAATCACCCGTCCCACCCCAAACTCACCCGTCCCAAAACCACCATTCCGTTGAAATTTGGGGTGGGAAGGGTGGTTTTGGAGGGGGGAAATGTGGTTTGAATGGTGATTTTGGGGTTGAAAGGGTAATTCTGGGGTGGGAGAGGTGATTTTCGTTAAATTTCAATAAAAATTTTAACAGTTTGGTGCAATTGATGTTAAAAATTAAACCTTATGAGAGGTTAGTGTAATTTCAGAGACCGCATGGGAGACCCCTGTAATAAATATAAATCTCATGGGAGATAAGTGTAATTATCCCAATAACTTTTATACTCATTATTATGTATAAAAATTAAATAATAGTAAAAAAAATAAAAATTATTATAAGTTTATTTATAAAATAAAATAAATATAAGAAAACACATAGTATACTATTGCTTATTATATATAGAAGCAATAAAAAATAAATTATTTAAACTTCTAACGGAAATGATATTGATTTTTGTTGAACAATAATATTTATAACTTACACTTAATCACTTGAATTGTTTATCTTTATTATAATTTTTATATTTTTTTACATATAAAAAAATAAATATATAAAAATCAAATGCTAGTAAAAAATTATTATAATTTTAGTTTTATTTATAAATTTAAATAAATATAAAAAACACATATTATACTATTGTTTACTATACATAAAAGTAAATAGAAAATAAGAACAAATATAAAGAAATAAATTATTCAAAAAAAGGCTTGAGCCCGTGGCCTTGGCATGAGGCCCAAGCCCGATTTAGGCCCACAGACCCCTTGGGCTGGACTTGGGCCTCCCTTCAAAATGCTTGGCCTGGTCGGGATTTTGGCATGAGCCCAATGGGTTTGGGTCGGGCCGAGCTGTGACGCCCTAAAACTTAGAGACATCAATAAGACAATAGTAATAGGTACAATTTTACTTAAAGAAAAAATAGTTAAACATTCCCATTCAAATTAAGTGTTCCAAAGTAATTCAATTATTACATGTCTTATTAAGATTCAAAAAAAGAATTACAAAAACATAAAACTGCTGTGACCATCTTGTTTTCTCTAACTCTTCTACAGCTCCACATGCTCTTCTGAATTATACTCCTTAGTGATTTCTTCTTGCTCAACATCTGGCATGAAACGCCAAGAGCTGCGAAGCCCAAAAAACAAATATCAAAATCTTACCTTTTTAACACAATTACAAGACTACACAACAATTTCATATTAGGCTCAACAAAAGATGACAATAATATAAATGAAAATAAATCATGCATGTGATCATTCTCACCTAAATGTGGACTGATAAATCTTTTGCCAAAGAACCCATATGACATATTGGAAATGAGCATCGAGATCATCTCCGTCTTACTTGTAAAATAACGATCGTATCGTCGAATGACATACCCGATTGTTTCATTAAAGTCACAAGGGTCACAAGGGCACGGTGGACTTATTTTGGGTTTTGGGACTTATTTTGGGTTTTGGGTTTAAACTTTTGACTTTTGTTTTGGGCTTAAAGAATTTTGGGCAAAGTATTTAAAATAGAATCTAAGACCATGTTGAACCTAGTCCAATTCATGTATGGGCTCAAAAAGCCTTTTGACTAGATTGGTCATACATATAGAAATTGCGTTTAAGAATTTCTTAAGCTTCAAACTTAATTCAACTTCTTAACTTGAATTTGCAATTCGAGTTTTTTTCTTATTCTCTATTTACTTTTTGACTTAAAAACTAGTTCTTTACATGGGCCAAGCGCGATTCAAATGAGATTCATTGTAGATTCAATTTTTTATTCACTTGGGAAATCTGGTCGGTTCGAGGGGAAACACAGGGGCTCTTCTCTTCTCAAGAATTAACGTCGCTATCGTTGATACATGTTTAGGAATGTGTATACTTAGTCTAGTTTTTGCCCGGTGATGCAAGAGTTAAATTATCGATTGTTTTAATACCATTCATAAATAATAAGATATTCTATTATATGGTAGAAGGTATTTAGTGCACCATTTATTTTGTGTTAGTTTTTCTCTTTTTTTATCACTAATTAGTTTTTTTCTTTTCTGTCTTCGCATTTTAAATTCAAATTATTTTTCTCTTTTCATTTTGAACCTTATCCTTTTGCTCTTTATTTTAAATTCAACTTTTCTTTATTTTTTTTTATAAAAAATATAATTTTAGTATAACTTCATACATATTATCTGAAAAGTATAGTTAATTTTGTATTTTTTAGTTTATATATATCTTCTTTGTTGTTTTTGATTGAAATTAAAAGTAAGTATATTAAAAATCATTAGTGATGTTAAAAGTTTGTGGTAAGAGTATTAAGATATATTTTACTACGTTATTATCTTTAATAATTTAAAATTTATTTATTATTTAAATTAAATTTATACTTAAATGATATTTAAAGTGCTTTAGGAATGAATAATTGCTAGGTTTAAAATGCTTTTTTAGTTTACATATATCATTTTTCTTATTCTTGATTGGAATTAAAAGAGAGTATAATAAAAATAATTAGTAATGTTAGGAGTTTGCGATTAAACTCTTTATTTATGACGATATAAATTTATATTTAAAATTTTTAATAATGAATTGACATTAATTTGTTTTGTAATCTTTCTCTATGTTATATTTGAAGTTTGAAATGGAAGGAGAAAGGAGAAATTAATTTTTATTAAAAAAATTAATTATGGACCAATGTGTACTTAGTAGTTTACTATATTGGCTAGTACTGACTGATATTCTCTAGTATTTGTGATATCAATCGTTATCAATTGATATTTTAAAAGGTATAAAATTAAGTAATTAATTAATATACCAAATTTACTTTAAACTAGCATGCACTGACATATACTTTCTGATATCATACGTGATTCACAAACAATCATAGATTTTAACATTTTATGTGAAAGTGGAAAAATAGAAAAAAGTTATTCATACAAAAACTTAATACGTAAAATCTATATAACTATATGTTAGCGTCATTTTTAAAAGAAAAAAATGCACTAATATTCCGTAAAGTTTATAAATAATACATAAGTACCCAGTGGTTTAAAAACTAGTCTCTATTCTAAAGTTTTTACCCTATTATAAATCTATACATCTCGTTAGTCAACTGTTAGTTAATAGTTACCTAAGTTGATCTTAATAATTGAAGGTGGACGAACCAAACTCGCCCCCGATCCACCGGGCATACCCACGCCCATGGGCTGAAAACCTATTTAGGGAGGTTGTGGATCCAAAGAGGCCTTCGACAGCCCAAAAAGCACTAGCTAGGCCTTAGAGCCGAGCTAACTACGTCACAGCTGCGAGAGAGGGGGGCTCGATTACAGGCTTCTCATTTAATGTGATTTGACTCAAGTCATACAGTATTGAATGAGATGTGACCCAAGTCATACAGTATTAGAAGCGATTAGATTAAGGGATATCCGTCATCATTTAAGATTTGGCCGATATGATGATATAAATGCAGAGGGTTTGGCATGAGGTACAGGCCAAAATGAGAGCATTAATGATGAAAATACTGAATTCGATTTGCGAGCCTTGTTACCGCTGTTTGTAGGAATGGCAGAACCGTCTGTAGGGGAGCGTGCAGGGAAAGTCATCATCATTAGGATTAAGGACAGAGAGGCATATTTTTCTCTATAAAAGAAAAGGTTTCAAAGGCTAAAGGTTTGCACAACTGATATTACTAGCAAAACTCTATCAAATTGTCTTCTTACCAGTTTTTATCTTCAAACCCTTTCTAATTTCATCATCGGAGTGGCTTCCGGCAAGCTACAGCTAGCCAGTTTACGTTTGTTCGTCTTTGCAGGATCCAATCCATTGGTGAGTTCGATTGGGCTGGGTTCAACCCATTAAATAAATATAATTTACGGGCTATCCCCCATATAATAATAATAAATACTAAAATACTTCTTTTATTTCTATTAAACCTTTCTTATTTCTCTTTGTACAATATAAAAAAACTTAACAGTAATCTAAGTATGTAAGGTTGGAGATAAACTGTCAAAATCATTAATTTGTAAATAATTTTTTGAAAAATAAAAACTAGACAAGCAATCATCGAAACAGACTCCAGATAAAATTTTTTTAATGTCGAACAATCAAAAATAAAATTCGTGCCACCATAGTTAATTCATATGAATACCTTTTAGTCGATTCTCCAACTACAAACTTTGATTTTCCGAGTTAAAGTTTCGGTCAAATCTTCTACTGTCTTTTCGAGGCAATTCCGGAATGTAGTGTGGGTTACGATCATTTGAGAACTGATATCGGCAGAACCTGATCAACCTTAGTCTTGAAAGACAACTTATGAGTTTGGCTCAATCTGCCCGCATATTTATAGGGCTATAGTAGGGACCTGTGGAGTAATTATGACTTAGACTTTTAGTGTAACCCAGATACCTATCTAATGGTTTATGCAAATATGCAAACCTCTCAGCGGCATCTGTAATTATGAAAATCTTTCAGCGATTTCTGTAATTTTTATAAAATACTAAATTACAGTTCACACCAATAAAGAGTTGTAACTGCACTCTTAGCCATAATCTCAAGGCCAATTTGTATTGAGCTCCTATTATTAAATATTTAAATTATCTCCCCACATTAAGATTTTCGAAACCCGCTAATTAAATTTAATTACTGATAATTTAATTTAATCGGCATCTTAAAATTTCTTAAGTCCTTTCGCTTAATTTATCTGACCGTCGGATAATCAAATCCACCTGCAAAGTTTGTCCCGGTCAAAACTTATAAACTTTCTTA
Source organism: Heliamphora ciliata (assembly GCA_032360265.1). Classification (NCBI taxonomy): domain Eukaryota; kingdom Viridiplantae; phylum Streptophyta; class Magnoliopsida; order Ericales; family Sarraceniaceae; genus Heliamphora; species Heliamphora ciliata. The sequence continues at coordinate 4,918 of JAUMHN010434642.1, forward strand.
AAGGGTTATCATCAATTCTGAACAATCGAGACGTGGATTTTGTCAATTATTAATATTCACCATATAATTAATATTGCTATCCAACTTACCGGGACTATAAACCCATATAAGATCGCACCCTCTAATGAATCAAAATAACGAGTATTAAAGAAAATACAAATAATAATTATTTTAGGATTAAGAGCATAAGCATTCTCGTAATACCTTGAGGTGTAAATTAATTTATATAATCAGTATAAAATTAATTAACTTAATATAGTCCTGTTCAATACACACAAGTGTACTAGCATAGTGAGTCGAAATAATAGACGACGTTATTATCTATTCTCCGTAACCCAAAAAGGCCTACTAAAACTATGTGCTATAGTCGTACCGATGGTTTGTCCAATTCCATCTAAACTGTGAACAATAACTTATATTCTGTAAGAATCTATAATCTGATCTTCTGTGTGCAAGCCGTACTCTACATACCAGATTAAATACTGTACAAAATAAAAGACAACCATATATAGCATTAAACAAATGATATTGTATACTTTGCTCATTAAGATTCTTAGAAAATAAAAAATTTATTTTATCAAAATAAAATTAAATACTAAAACCAAAATAAAATCTATGATTTTTAGTATATAACCCTAACAATCTCCCACTTATACTCAAAATTATACTGCCATACATCTGACTCCCATGTCCTCTGCATGACTATCAAAAGTCTTAGTTGGTAAGCTATTTGTAAAAAGATCTGCAAGGTTGTCTTCTGATGCAATCTTGGTCACAGCAACATCACTGCTCTGTATAATTTTTTGTATCAGGTGATACTTACGCTCAATATGCTTTCCATTCTTGTGGACTCTTGGCTCTTTCGAGTTTGTAATCACTCTGCTATTATCACAATAAAGTGCAATAGCCGACTGAACTGAAGCCACCACATCTATATCCAATAGAAAGTTCCTGAACCAAACAACCTCCTTGGCTGCTTCAAAAGCTACCACGTAATCGGCTTTCATGGTAGAATTAGTAATACAAGACAGCTTGATCCTCCTCTAACTAATAGTTCCATCTCCTAAGGTAAACACATATCTTGAGGTAGACTTACGGGAATCTTTGTATGACTAAAAATATTAGTTTGTATATCCTAAAGGTACTAGACTGTCTTCCTGATAAATTAACATATAATCCCTAGTCCTTTTAAGGTACTTAAGTATATTTTTTACCGCAATCCAATGCTCATGCTCTAGGTTAGACTGATATCTACTAACTATGCCAATAGCAAAGCAGGTGTCGAGTCTAGTGCAAAGCATAGAATATATTAAGTTTCCTGCTGCCGAAGCATAAGGAATCGTCTTTATATTCTCTTTCTCATCAGGTGTCTTAGGATATTGATCATTGGATAGAGTGATTTTATGCTTGAAAGGGAGAAACCCTTTATTGAAATCTTGCATGCAAAAACGAGTAAGTATATCATCGATATACTTTGCTTGTGATAAGCTCAACATCCTTTATTTCTGATCTTCCAAAAACTTGATACCAAGGATGTGACTGGTTTCTCCTAAGTCATTCATATCGAGCTACCTGGATAACCATACTTTTACCAAAGATAACACCCCCACATCATTTTTGATAAGTAAGATATCATTTACATAAAGTATTAGAAAGACCGCTATGCTTCTGTAACACTTCTTGTATACACAAGACTCATATGGACTTTGATAAAAAGCATAAAATTTTATGGCTTAATCAAATTGAATATTCCAAGACTTCGATGCCTGCTTAAATCCATAAATAGTTCTTTTAAACTTGCACAACATGTGCTCCTAGCCCTTTGCTATGAAATAGTCTGATTGTATGATATAGATACACTCATCAAGACTTCCATTAAGAAAAATTGTTTTGACATCCATTTGCCATATTTCGTAATTGAAATGAGCCACAATAGATAAAAGAATCTGGATAGACTTAAACATGGCTACCGACGAAAAGATTTTCTTATTATCGATCCCTTCTTTCTGAGTGAACCCTTTTGCAACAAGCCTAACTTTGAAGGTTTCAACCTTTTTGTCTTATTCTCTCTTCCTCTAGTAGACCCATTTGCATCCAATGAGTTTTATCCCTTCGGGTGGTTCCAAAAGTTTCCAAACCTGATTAGAATACATAAATTCTATCTTTAAATTCATAACTTTTTGCCAAAGATCTGCATATTTGTCCTGAAGTGCTTCATTATAGTTACAGAATTTGGTATCCAGTTCTACAGGAATCTTATCAAAAGACTCTCCCAAGAACATATACCCATCAGGTTGATAAACAACCCTCCCACTACGACGAGGTGTCAATGTATTAGTAGTAACACGGTGTGCAAAATCTGAATCCTGTGTACCATTACCCACATGCTCGTTTAGCATGTTAATGGTAGCACCCTATTCAAGATCTGCACCTGTCCTAATAATCCTCTCACTACGACGAGGCAATGACATATCACTGACTTGTGGTTCTTCTTCCGTTCTATTAGTATTTTCTCTTATTTCTTCCAGAACAATTTTACTATTGGGCCTATGGTCCATAATATAATCCTCTTTTAAGAATCGGGCATTGGTACTAACAATGACCTTTGGATCCTTAGGATTATAAAATAGGCTACCATTCATTCCCTTGAGATACCTGACAAAGAAACAGACTTTTGTTCTCAGTTCTAACTTACTCGCATTCCCTTTCAGCACGTGCTGGACACCTTCAAATTTGAATATGTCTCAGACTAGGCTTATGCCCGGTCCACAATTTTGTGGGAGTAGAAGGTACTGACTTAGAAAGTACCAAGTTCAGAATATAAGCCGCTGTCTCTAATGCAAGTCTCCAAAATGAATCAGGTAATCTTGAATAACTCATTACAGACCTTGCCATCTCCAAAAGAGTCCTATTTTTTTTTTGCTACACCAATTTATTACGGAGTGCTCAGTGTAGTCAATTGAGATATAATCTCTTCCGATGACAAGTAATTCCTAAACTCTCCATAGAGGTACTCCCCACTACGGTTGGATCATAGTGATTTGATAATTTTACCTAGATGCTTCTCCGCCTCTGCTTTGAATTTTTTAAATTTTTTATAGCATTCAGACTTTCGGTACATCAGGTAAATGTATCTATACCTTGAGTAATCATCAATAAAACTGACAAAGTATAGCCACCTCTAGCCCAGATTGCCATAGGATCACATATATTAGAGTGAACTAGTTCTAATGGTTCTTTAGCTCTGTAGTCTTTGGCCGAAAAGGGCCTTTTAGTCATCTAACCCTCTAAGCAGGATTCACAGACTAGAAGTGCATCCACTTTCAATGAACTCAAAGGTCCATTTTCTACCAGTCACCAATGTACCAGAACAAATAAAATATTTATTTTTCTTAATAACCACAGAGTCATTAAAATGAACAGAATATTTGTCCTTTATTAAATTAGAAATCGAAATTAAATTTTTTCTAATAGAAGGTACATAAATACAATCTTTTAAAATTAAAATCCTATCTCTACTAAAGCTGAGAGTGACATCTCCTACTGCAACTGCTGCCACCCTTGTATTATTGTCCATATGTAGATAAGATTTTCCATCACTGAGCTACCTGGTTTCCTATAACCCATGCAAAGAATTGCAAACATAATCAGTGGCTCACGTATTTACACACCAGGTAACGGTAAATAATACCACTAAACATATTTCAACCACTAGTGAATATAAATTACCTTGTTTGTTTTGCTTACTGAGAAAAATTGAACACTACTTTTTTCAATGCTCAAACTGGTTATAATGAAAGCACTTGCCTCTCGGCTTCTTCACACCAGCTTTTGGCCCCTTAGTTTCCTTTGAACTTATGCCTTCTTAATTATGAACCTTTTTCTTCTTCTTATTTTTTGATTTAGAGGAATAGCCTTTTTCAGCCACATGCACAGTACCTAGCTTCCTAAGAACACCCTCGACTATTAAAAGTTCTTTAGAAGTTTTGCCAATGAAAAGCTGAGCTTATTCATGGAATAATTTAGGCAGAACTGCTTAAAGCTATCAGGTAGTGACTGGAGTATGATATCGACCTGAGTTTTCCCGTCAATCTCAGATCCTAGGATCTCCAGTTCATTCAGAAGACTAATCATCTTCAAAACATGATCCTTAACAGGGGTGCCTTCAACCATGCTTGTGTGCATCAGAGATTTCATGGCCACCTACCTTGCAGCACGATTTTGATCCCCAAATATTTCTTTGAGATTCATAATCATGTCATAGGCACTTGGCATAGACTGATGCTGATACGACAATACATTTGGCATGGAAGACAAAATGTAACAGCGAGCCATCTGATCAGCTTTCTACCACTTCTAATAAGCTTGGGTTTCCTGTTCGATCACTCCCTCATTAAGTACTGGTGGACAAATTTCTGATATACAAACTTATAGTCCTCGACAATTAGGACAATATCCAAGTTCCTTTTTCAGTCTACATAATTTGGTCCCGTTAGTTTGTTTTCTTTGAGAATGGTCGCGAGTGGATTGAAAATCATTTTAATCATAAGAATCAAATAATTAAAATAACCATTAATCATAATGAGCAAAATTTTGAATTTATTTAAAAATTGGTTCCTTTTACCATTTTAGAAAAAAAATCGCCAACAGCCGAGTACCCTGCGATTAGCATGCCTCGTTGAGAAAACGTCTACTATTCATTGTTTGTCCAAACAAGCCAATTCTTATTAATTTTACTATCTAGGCAATAGACTATGTCAAGTAAAATTAAATAGCTAATATAGTTTCGGTCCAATAAATAATAGCAATGACTCAGATGGATAAGATACTATTATTTACAGTTAAGTGTTAACCATCACCTACTTTCAAATCCATCGCTTTGTAATGAACCCTTCAGGTGGAGAAGTGATCCACACTAACAATTATCCAGGATTATCCCTGAAAGAGATTTGTACTAGCGATACTGCAATTAATTCTGTTCGATATGGAGGAAGGCCTTATTGTTAACACATAAAATTAATTACATTACCTACGAACTAATGATGGAGATCGCAGGATTTATTTGTAAATAAATTTTCTCTCTCACTTAGATTTTTAAAATATTTTTGAGTGTTATAAAAATCTGTTTAATTAAAATAAATTTATTAATTTCAAAAATTACACGATCCGAAAGATTCTGAAATATCTTTCCGTGCACACGATCCAAAAGATTTCGATTTGACAAACCATCTTCTCGTGTTTTAATGTGTAACAAATAAAATTACCGATCAATGCGTAGTTTTTCCTTTACTTTGCAGTTAAGGTATTGAATAAAAGCATTAAAATATTTTATTTTTACGTTACACATTTTTTAAAAAATAATAATTTATTAAAATTAAATATTTTTTATTTAATTAATTCAAAATCTGAAATTAATTTTTATGTTTTTCTAAGATATCCGATTTATTAAAAAAATTATCTTAAACGTGTTATTTTGTAAAAAATAAAATATCTAAACTTTTTCCATTTAATTAAAAAAAATTATTTTATTTTTCTTTACAAAATATTAATTAAAATTGAATAACACATTTTACTTTTCACATTTTATTTTTCTTTAAAAACTTAATTTTATTTTGTTTTCTGCATTTTTCGACGCGCATTTAGTGTTTTCGTTGCTGCATGTTCATATGCGTTTTTATGTATGATCGGGGTTAGATATGTATGCGGGACAAGTTTTCGGGGTCGTGGGGCGTTGCGATGCGAATTTTTTAAAAAAAAAAAAGAAAAAAAAAAGATATTTTGGAGGCCTATAAATATTTGCAGTTAGATATTTTCAAAAGATATTTTTAAAACTTACAAGCTAAGTTTTCTCATTTTTTCTCTCTACCTTCTCTCTAACTTCTCGGGGGCCCGGAGCTTGGTTTTCGACGATCCAACAGTGGATCCTTGCTATTGGCACGGTGGGCTACGCAGTCATCCGGACGGAATTTCATTCTGGCGAAACTCGATTTTGCATGTGGTTCGAGACGTTGAGTTTTTAACTCACCGAGGTAAGATCTTAGACTCTCACGTCTTATAAGAGTGCTACGTGTAATCGTGTGTATTTTTACCGGTTAAAAATGTATGAAAAAGTGGTTTATGTTTCGAATAAACCGGGTTTTGGTTTAAAATGGGGTTTTATGTTGTTTTGGTTGGATGAAATTGGGGTTTAAGGGTTTCTTTCGAGGTTTGGACGGTAGTCTTGGGCTGGTGTATGTTCGAGGAAGTTGAAAGAAAGTTTGGTTGCATCGATTTTGAGTTTGGAGGGTTGTTGGATGGTTGGAGGCTTGAAATTTGCCAAACAGGTCAGTTTCTCGCATAGGACCGCTTGAGGGACCGCTCAAGCGGTCTAGGGGGCGGTCTTGGGAAGTTCTCGGGTTACCTGACCACTGGACAGACTGCTCGAGCGGTCTAGCCCACGGTTTGTTTTCGCTGGTTGAAAATTTGTTTTTAAATCGATGTATCTCCCTCATCCGGACTCAGAATTGGGTCGTTTTTATATTCAAATTGAAGCCCTGAAAGTATTCTTTCCAATGAAACCTCTCTCACCTTAAAATTCTTTTTGTAGAAATAGTTATGATCAAAATAGTGAGGGTATGTCAAAATTTCTTAACTGTTTTTCACCCATTTTGGGTCGGATGTTTGGGAAAAGGTTATTTTTCATCCTTGGGAGAAACTTTTTATCAAATTTCTTGTTCTTTGGGAGTTTTTTGTGTTGTTTTGTGGTTGGGTCCTTGGTTTGCAATTAGTTTCTAACTGTATTCAGTTGATTGATTATGGGATTAGTCGACTGAAATACTGTTGGATTCTTTTGAGGTTCGGTTGGTTATGTGGTGGCTTCGGGAGTCATGTCGTGGCTTTGGGTGTTTGTCTAGATGCCGTTCTCGGGGGTGACGTGCATGGCTAGATGTGAGTGTGGTGTACGATTATGTGCGCTGTGGTTGGGTATGGAGCGTGTTTGGGCTCATGGCACCTTTGGAGGAAAGGTGGTATTTTGTGACCTCATGGTTTGAG
>JAUMHN010434652.1:0-11948 GCA_032360265.1 Heliamphora ciliata
AACCTGACCTCACAGGGAACACAATCGAAATGGTTCAATCATCATGCACCATAAGTCATACTCCGACTAGGTTGCTATGGTCTACTATGCTTACCAACTCATACATACTCTGTTACGGCCTTCCATTGCAGGGCCATACTAACCCCATCATGCGATTCTTTATGATCCTCCACCGCGGGAGCAATCGGATCCCAAGTCATACACACGGATCCTCAACATCCAAGAAGGCACATATCTATGCACCATGCGTCGAAACCATGAAGAATCAACCCACAATCACCCGATTACGGAGATACTAGTGTCTGAGGCACACTCAAAGGACCTCAACACGGATATAAAATCCATAGAGATTTGTCTCAGAACACAACTAAATCTGAACCAATCAAGAACCGGGCATCTCTATCTAATCGAGATGAAATAACTCGCACCAGACAACCGTCTACAAAGAAACTCTCTCTCCATCCAAAGGAAAGAAAAGGGTCAACAAGAAATCATGACACAACCTCTGTGTACCCCTAGTAATCATCAACACTTAGCCCCTAAAGAACCCTGTACATCTCACCTTGAGGTCACATCGACCACAGTCAAATAACTGCTGTCAACCCTGATCATGATACTCAGATCATCTGCCATACCAGGCTCTCAACGCTTCGACCTCATTCGCACACATATGAATACCATCAATCCTCATAACTTGTACAACATATCCCATAGGACTACGAGCACATCACTAATTGTGCATGGAGACACACGTCAACATACCTATCGCACCAAGACCTCACTCCAAAAGGTTGAGCTTACTCACCTAACTCCTTCTAGACAAACCACAACCACATCACGGCCTCGGACCCACTACCCACGCAACTCACATAGATAGCGCACGACACCAAACAAAGAAACCCAATCTTGAGACCTTCATCTAAAGTTACTAGTAGCTCCTACAACCATGCAAACACCTTCTGCACTTTCGCTCTCAAAGCACACATGGATCACAGGCATCGTACCTCATGATTTCTCACCTATTACCCCAGGCCAGCCAAACCACATGGTACACTACTAAACTTTATTACTCCACACTTCGTCCCCATGGGCAAGCAACATACCCATCTCAGAACCCAAGGTCGAACACAAACAACCTCAAGACATATCACACATAGAACACGCTGTCTCAGCACTAATCCAACCACACTACCAAACCTGTCTACGATACTTTCGAACCTCATGCACCCAACATGGTTCCCAAACACGATCTCCTGATCACTAGGGTAATGATCAAATCACAAACCTGTGTTTTCATAGGAATTCCACAAAACTGATTCTCGTCGCATGTTAGAATTGTAACCTGAACCCTTACATATTCCAACACAGTCGCGACCTATGCTCTTCCCAGCATATCTACAACTCATACTCGTCCCCATAACCTTGAGCTTACTCACTCGAAACTCAGTTCTCAAACATCAAGAAGGTATACAACTTCCAAGGTCATTAGACATAACTCTGACTACCAACAACATCCTCAGATGCTACTCTTACTACCGTTAACATCCTGTTGACCACCATCAACATCCTGACTACCAGGGAATATCTCCAGAGCCACTCACATTCTATTATCTCTACATATACCCAGCCAAGAATTATCACGCTCTCATCCACTATGTTCCCGTCTATACCCCATCCTGAGTACACAGCTCATGACATGGTATGGTTTAAGACGTACTTCATCTATCACACGGCCAAAATCACGTACACCAAAACCCCAAAAGGGATTATCACTATCCACAAATCCAGTCATAACAACTGATTTTCCCAGGGTCTCCAACACCCCATCACCCTTACTCACTGGCCATCCATATCACAATTGCCACTTCCAGTAACATGCTCACAAGAGGAGCCATCTACCAAAACCATACCACTAACCATACTTCGACTACACCCGAACAAAACTCTGTTCATGAAAACACTCAATAGTTTACCAACCGGGGCCACCCTCACACGGTTAAACCCAACTTACTGATGAGTTCTACAATACACCAAGCGATCGACGCTCAACCCATAACCTTGCCTCTCAACAACCAACTACAACCGAGTCGCACATCCCAGACTCAAACCACGGTCTCATCGTCTCGAAGGGTGTACAGGTTATATATAAAGAAAACATGAAACACGACAACCTAAGATCAATCTATCATGTTATTTTTACCACATACCACCACATACTACATAATCATGCTAACATATAGCCACAACGAGTATGCAGACACAACACTAATACCAAGGAGAACCAACAAGAATAACACGTCACTTTGGATAACCTACATAGATTCCTTGCTAGAAATCACGTCCGCGAAACGTGTTTCTAACTTGGCTCTCAAGTTTGTTAATCCAAACGCATAAAGACAAGACTAATCAATCCTAAGGTCCAACCTCCATGCTCGTATATACATGGCATCAATATGCTCAACAGCTAAAATGCTCATGTTCCAAACACAGGCAACTAAGCACACACACATCTTTTCTCACAAGGTAACGCACTCTCTTCTCATAGCTCATAGGTATTCGAACCTAGAGCTCTGATACCAAGTTGTCACATACTAAATTCCAGGTCATGCGAAAAGCCTACGAACAATCACCAAAACTGCCTCAACATAAAGGATAAAGACCAAAAAGCCAAAACAAGGCTAAACCTTTATAAAATGCACTACCGAGGATTTATTTGATTTAAAAGAGTAGCCCAAGAGACTACAGTTACTGCCTTAAAAGCCAAGCCTTTAAAACAAAATACATTTTTTTGGGTACAGTAAATCTTTTATTTTAAAAAAAAACTTAGGCTGTTCCAAAATCTTCCTCGAAGCACAAGAGTTTGGATGAAGTATAAATCATTTGAAAACCCCATTTGTAAACTGTTGAACTAAGCAATGGAAAAACAACAACTGACCCATGGTTCTCTCGAAAACACAAATCATGTATACATCCATAAAAACACATATGCTGGAGACATATTACAACCAACATGAAACATATACAAAAGTTATAAATTACCTATCAAGACAAAACAAAAGTTTCGTCATCAACCACCTCCAGGCACCCCAAGGTCAACCGATAGGACCACGTTTACTTGAAAAAAATTTTACAACAAAATTCCACACCGTAAGTTGAAGCCCAATAGAAACATACTATAAAGCCATAAGTATGATATGCAATTATAATACAAGCTGACTCAACCACCAAAGTCAAAAAAGTTTTCTCATCCTGAAAACCACAAGTTTTCCATCAGACTAACAAAACAGTTTTATTTCATAAAATTCCACGTTTTCATCCTTAAAACCAGGTGTTGTCAACAGAGCAAATATCATGCCACAATTAAGGAAAAACAGTAAGAAAATAGTAAAAAAATAGTATTCTCCACTCGGGTGACACAACCGAGAAAAACAAGATAAAATGAATCCTATGTACTAACTCTGCCACACACAAGGACAAAGGTAACAACTATAGACTCCTGCCCGTTACCCTAGTCCTGATCCAATTATGGCCTGCTAGATAATGACAAGTTCTATATGGAGTCACAACAACGTATCTGCTAAATTTAGGGACCCGAAACCCGAGGGTACAAAGCACCCAGCACTTAATTTACGGGGATTAACCCAAAGATACAAAGCACCTACTCTGTGCACGTTTTCGAACTTCTATCAAGGAGCAATAGAAGCCTAACTCAACACAACCACTGTCACGGTACATCTACAGAAATCATTTAAAAACCATTATGTAGCTCGACTACGAAAATATTTTCACAATTATACATCAACATGTATAAAGATCCATCCATTAACATGGAGATCAAACAAAATATTTTATCGTTTCCATCAAAACTTTTAAAAGTTGAGACTCAACCCCGAGGGCTAACTCCAAACCTTCAAAACACGTTTTCTCATGATTTTCACAAATCCTCCAGTTTAAAAATCACCTTTTTGAAAATCATGAACATCCACAAGTTCATATCATGCAATAAATCAACAAAAAGCAAAAGACATGATTTTTATCCAAACAACATGGTTTAAACATGGAAACATGATATCTAAAGCATTTTTGGGCAATTTTAACTGGTGAAAAGATCTATAATTGCACGTAGCACCCTTTAAAGACATCATAGTCTAGGATCCTACCTCGTTGAGCCAAAAGCTCGATGCCTCAAAAATTAAACCTCGACAAAACTGGATTCTGTTCGGATAGATGCGAAGTTCCCGGCCCCAATTGCAAGGATCCACTGCCAGATCGCTGAAAACTGAGTTCCGGGCCCATCAAAATCTAGAGAGAAGGCAGAGAAAATCAAAACTTAGCTTAGAAGCTAACTTTTCACAATATCTTCCAAGGGTTGGATATTTATACCCTCAGTCCCGTACAGGAATTCAGTCGACTAAATTAGCTAATTCAGCCGACTGGAATGCTACTAGAAAGCCGAGAAACACCCCACCGCCTCAGGTCAGTCGACTGACCTCCCAACCTCAGTCGACTGAACCCCCACTGTTTCGACTCAGTCGACTGAATCTCACCCCTCAATCGACTGAATGGCTACTCCCCAGCAAATCGTGGAAAATTTTCTAGGAAAAGTCCAACACCAACCAAACATCATCGTCAAATGTTAATTCCAACTCCATCACCACTTAAATCATTTTGACAAAAAAAATGAAATAGGTCAGGGTCTCACAAGGGGAGCAATCTGATACTCCTGACTGAGGATGGCATTCTAAGTTCTCGTCTGCTCAAAGGCCCGCCACTTTGAGTGCGTGGCACGTGTATTCATTCTCTACATGTTCGGGATATCTCTATTCTTAAACTAAGAGAATAGAGTGCATCTCCACTACTTAGTGGCGATGGTGGCAGTAGACAACATCGGTGTATATGATTGGGGGGATCCATCTTGGCTACCCTCTATGGTTATATGAGTACCGCCACTCGTTATTAGAATTGTATACTAAAAATCATGTTTGAATTTTTGGTATTGTTTTTATTTATTAATAAAAATTATTTTTCCATTTTATTGAGAATCTTTATGAGCAATGCATGCGTTTTATTATTTATTTAATGTTGTGCATGGTTGTCTTTTATTCTATATAATATTTAATCTGGTGTGTAGAGTTCGTCTTACACACGAAAGACCGGATTAAAGGTTCCTGCGGAATATAAGTTTTCGTTCACAATTTAGATAAAATTGGATAAACCATCGGTACGACTGTAGCACAGAATTTGAGTAGACTTGTCTTGATTACGGAAAACAGATAATAGCGTCATCTATTATTCCGACTCATTGTGCTAATACACTTTGTGTGTATTAAACAGGACCACGTTGGGGTAATTAATTTAATACTGACTATATAAATTAATTTGCATCTATGGTTGTTATGAGTGTTTATGCTCTTAATTCTAAAATAATTATTTATTTGTGTTTATTTAATATTTGTTATTTTGATTCATTAGAGGGTGCAATTCAGTATGGGTAAATAAGCTCGGTGAGTTGGAAAATGATATTAATTATAGGGTGGATATTAATTATTGACGGAATCCACGTTCCGATTAGTCAGGATTGATGATACCTTCTTAAGAAAGCTTATAAGTTTTGACCGATCCAAACCATGCAGGTGGATTTTATAATCCGGTAGTCAAATAAGTTAAGCGGAAGGGCTTAAGAAATTTTTGAATAAGCCAATTAAAAATAATTGTTAGTAATTTAATTTAATTGGCGGGTATCTGTAACCTTAACATAGAGAGAATAATAAGAATTTAATAATAAGAGCTCGAATAATTGGTTTTGAGAATAAGGTTGAGAGTGCAGTTATGATTATTCAGTGGAATGAATTATAATTTAGGTTTTGTGAAATTGCTTCTGGGTTGAGATAGGATTTCATAATTATATTGGAAGCTCATGTCTTATTACTCCACAGATCCCTACTGTAGCCTATTTATATGTCGTTATAACCCGGGCCGCCAGACGATACATTCATATATTCTTTTAGGATTTTCACGTAATGTGAGAACTAAAACAAGAAGAGATATCTAGATAGGGATTGGAGCACGAAGGATCTAATCCCACACTTAGTTCGTGTCTTTCGACATCCGAGAATATAGCAAATGATCTGAACGGAGAAAAGATTGCCGGTTGATTGCTGTGTTAATCTTTGGATTCAACTTCAAGAATAGAAACATGATCAAATTAGTGGGATGAAGCAGGTATAATCCATATTTCTCCTTGTGGGTGTACCGAGTTTCTGTTTTGGGGGTCGGGGTTCAATTTTGTTCATCCCACACGGATTTTGTCCGGATGGTTTTCCTATCCGAACGGACGAAATGGCATAGTGCAATTTTGTTGTTGTTGTTTGATCTTTGTCCCGCGCCTCGTTTGATTCGATTTGTATGCACCATCTCAGTTTCTTAGGATTCAGTTCCCTTCACTCGTACCCCCGACTGGAGCACAGGCGTCTACTAGAGGAGTTGGGAGGTATAACTTTACCCCTTTCTCTTGCTTTCCTTCTTGCTTTATGATTGGCATACTGATGTTCTTCTTTTGATTTCTTACAACTCTAGGCCTGTGAGTTCCTCGACATGCGCACGACGGTGAATTCTTGCGAGGATCCTTCCTTGATTCCCTGCGCACTTCGGTGGGCGAAGAGGTACCGAGGCACGAAGCCTGGTGGGAAGGATCTGGATGGAGATTGGAACTTCTTGGATACCTTCACCATTGATCGGGTAAAATTTCTTGTCCTTTGGTTTCTATCTTCATTTCTATCTTGCTTGTCTGTATTTCTTTCTGATATGATCTCTCATTTTGCAGGATCGTTGGGATCTCTAGGTTAGCATGGAAGACATAGCCAACACCGATCTGATGTGGAGTTAGAAGGTCAGCCAGACTCACGTCTAGTTGGAGGGACCATTTTGTAGAGAGTGTTACCTCGGTGAGCATGTGGTTCGGCAGTCCTTGAGGTACGATTATGTTAGTCCTAGGCAACCCAAGAGGGGTGAATTGGGTTTTAAAACAATAATAATAATTTTAAAAACCATATGTAAAACCTTTAATTTCACAAAACAAATATAGCAGTAAAATTAAAGAGGTAAGAGAGAGAAAATTAAACTAGACGCTAAGATTTATTGTGGTTCAGCTTCTTCCAAGCATACATCCACTTCTCAAGACTCCCTTTGAGAATTTGCACTATAACTTAATGTTTCACAGGTGCATTCAAAGCCTTTACAGCTTAATGAAGTTTCTGCAAACAATTCCAATTTTTCTAAACTCTCTTTAGCTATTCTTTAAGATGTTATCTCACTCTCTTAGAGAATTACAAGGGTAACTCACCTTTCTTTACAGTAAATATGATTGAGTAATAACTCACAAACACTCACTTACAAGGATTTGATAATAAATGAACTAGAAAGTGAGTGAGTATTTGAGCTGGAGAAATTAATGAGCTTTAATGATCAAGAAAGGATTTTGGATTTCAATGCATTCAATAGGACAGTAATCCAAAAGTTTGAAGCCCTAAAATTTACTCCTTAGATAGCCTACTTAAGTAGATGACCGTTGGTAGTTGGTTGAGGTAATTAATGCTCTTAGAAAGTTACTGTTTGAACCAGGACCCTTTTTAAAATCCGCTGCAGGTGTTGACACAAAAGTCCTTGGTGTCGACACAAGTTGGTCTTACTCTTGGTTCTCGGACAAAAGCATCGACCCATTGCTTCGTTGGTGTCAACCAAACTTTTGTATTTTTCTCACCCACACTGAGGTGTCGACTCATGGTACATTTGGTGTCGACCCTTTCATTACTTTAGTTTTCCACCAACTGGGACCTTGGTGTCAACTCAAGGCATCATTGTCTGCTCAGGTGTTGACTCATATCTTTGTTGGTGTCAACTCAGATGAAAAACTTTAGTTACTGGAAATTTGGTGTCAACATTGATCGTCTTTGGTGTTGGCTTAGCCAAGAAACTTTGGCTACTAGAATTTCGGTGTCAACATTTCTTGCTTTGGTGTCGACTTGGCAAGTCAGACTTTGGCTACTGAAAAATCAGTGTGGACACTGATCACTTTGTTGTCAACCCAGTCAATTTGACTTTGTTTACTGAAATTTTGGTGTCCACCCTTGTCTTCTTTGGTGTCGACCTAAACTTCTTGTTTCCAAATAGTGCCTTTGTATCGACACATATGGGTCAGTGTCCGGGGGATGTCTTGAAGTCTTGGTGTTAACTCATTGCTTTTTTGGTGTCGACACACATCGAGTTTTTCGGATGGTGCCTAGGTGTCGACTCACTTCATCTCTGGTGTCGACATTAGAACTCGGAGTCTGAAGGATCACTTGGTGTCAACTCATGTGTGCATTGGTGTCGACACAAGTTGATTTCCATCAAGGTGCTGAAGTGTCGACTCATGCGTCCATTAGTGTTGACTCATTGTGCTCATCCGGCCTTGACTTGGTGTCGACCCAGGTTATAACTGGTGTCAACTCAACTTGGATTCTGATCTAATACTAGAGGTGCCGACACAATTGGTTATTGGTGTTAACACAACCTGTTCTCCTGAAATGTCTCAAGAAAAATTGTTAAAGGTGTCGACCCTAAACCATAATGGTGTCGACACACTTGAGTTTGTCAAGCGTGCTTTGCCTATAGGTGTCGACCTAAAAGCTAATTGGTGTAGACACAAAACGCTCTATTCAAGAATACTAAGTGTCAACCCATTTAGTGCAATGTGTCAGCACAAATGGCATACGGTCTAAACTAATTTGCATGTAGTGTCGACACTACTTTTTAAAAAAATATTAAATATAATATCTTTTTAATGCGAATTAATAAAATCATCGAAATCAATTTAAAATACCTTTGAACTAACAATCTTCCATTTTTTAATGATGACAACATTTTTTAAAAAACATTTGAAATTTTTTTTGACAAAGGTACTCCGCTTATCATTATGCCTTTAACAATATATACATTGAATCAATATGGCATTCAATCAACATATGATACTCAATAATTTTGCAAAAACAATCATATATTCATACAATGGAGCAATCATCATACAACAGTTATGAGAAAAACACTGAAATTAACCATTCATAGTCATATAAGGTAAGTTCATACATACAACAGTTAATGTTTTTCGCAAACCATTCATCAACCATCAAATTGTTTTTCAAAACCATCACAACCACAAACATTCATAACGTTCACAGACATAAAATGAAGTGTTTTTCATTGTTACAACTTCTTCAAAAATAAAACATCAGCTTTAGTCTTCTTTTCTTCACTGTTTTCTTTTTTTCTTTTCTTCCCTTTTGTCAACTTCAAAGGAGGGGGCTTCAAAGATCATCAAACTACTTTTTCTTCATTTTCTTATCTTCTGCGGCCTTCTTCCTTTATGCAGCTTTCTCCTTTGCTTCTAGGGATTTCTCATATGCTTTCTCTTTCGCCTCTAGTGTTGCAAAGGTGGCCTGGAGGGCCAAGTCAGCTTCCCTTCTCAGTCGTGCTTCCTTCTCTGCCTTTGTCTCTTTGGGCTTGAACTGTTTTGCCAGGCTTCTTTCAGTCAGGTAAGGTGCTCTTTGACCTTCCTGTTGTTCTCTTGGACTGCAATCACAACACCTTTGTCATATTCCTTCCTCACCTACTGGAGGATCTTCATGTTGGCAGCAACTATTTAGTCGATGCTTGAAAACATGTTCTGACTTAGAACATAGCTTGCATCACAGGTTTGCCTCACTTCCTTTCCTAGACCTTTGGTTTTGCTGCTGAGTTTGATCAAACCCTTAGCAATAACGTCGACTCTGTTAGGATTGTATTATAAAAATCATGTATTTTATTTTATTTATTTTATTTTATTTTTATTAAAATTATTTTTTTATTTTATGAGAATCTTAATGAGTAATGAATGTAATATCATTTTTTTAATATTATGCATGATTGTCCTTTATTCTGTATAGTATTTAATCTATTGTATAACGTGCGGCTTGTACACAGAAGACCAGATTATAGGCTCTTGCAGATTATAAGTTTTTATTTACAGTTTAAATAAAATTAGACAAACTATCGGTATGACTGTAGTACAGAGTTTTAGTAGGCCTGTCTTAGTTATGGGGAACAGATAATAGCGTCGTCTATTGTTCTGACTCTCTGTGCTAGTACACTTTATGTGTATTGAACATGACCACATTGGAGTAATTAATTTTATACTAATTATATAAATTAATTCAAACTTCAAGGTTATTATGAGTGTTTATACTCTTAATTCCGGAATAATTATTATTTGTTTATATTTAATATTCATTATTTTGATTCATTTGAGAGTGCGATCTTTTATGGGTCAATAGTCCCAGTGAGTTGGATAGCAGTATTAGTTATATGGTGAATATTAATTATTGATGGAATTCACGTCCTAATTATTTGTGATTGACGATACCCCCTTAAGGAGCTTATAAGTTTTGACCAAGCCAAACCCTACAGGTGGATTTAATTATTCGGCCGGCAAATAAGTTAAGCGGAAAGGCATAAGGAATTTTAAGAAACCGATTAAATTAAATTGTCAGTAATTAAATTTAATTGGTGGGTAACAGAAATCTTAACGTAAGAAGATGAGTTAAACATTCAATAATAGAAGCTCGAATAATCGATTTTGAGAATATGGCTGGGAGTGCAATTATTATTCTTTAGTGGTATGAATTGTAATTTTTATTTTTATGAAATTACCTCAAGGTTAGGTAAATTTTCATAATTACATTAGAAGCCCAAGTCATATTTACTCCACAGGTCCCTCTTGTAGCCCTATATATATGCGATTATGCTAAACATAAATCATAAATCGTCTTTCAAGACTAGGGTTTCCACGTATTCCTTATTGTGATTAGTTTAGCAGGTTAAAGTTTACAAAAGACCATAGCCCACTCTATGTTCGTGACTCGCATCGAGAATACAATAGAAGGCTTGATCGGGGTTTGAACTCGAAGGATTCACATTCGTAGTTGTTACAGTAACCGAAATCAATCTACCAGATTTCGAAAGATATAATCCCAAATCTAACTTTGGGAGTACGAGTTTTATTTTGATCGTTTGACATCAAAAAGTTTTAATCTGGAGCCTGTTTGGACAATTACCCATCTAGTATTTTTTTATCGAAAAGTCGTATTCAAATCAATGATCTTGCCAGTTTGCCTCCAACAATTGGTGAGACCCGCGGGAATTCGGGTCTCTCCGGTTTGTTTAACTAGGATGCTCGTTCCGGAATTTCTACGCGAATTAAGATCGAGAAAAGGAAGTTTTTCAATCACTGACTCAAACCCATTGTCGAATCCTACTCAGCGGAATATGGAGGTACTTTGGACTGGATTAAAAGGGTCAATCATCCTAAAATTAGGATTCATTTCTTGTCGCAAATATTCACTTGTAGCATACCATATCTCAATGGATTGACGTAATTTTTCTACCGCATGTACATTCCCATAATGGTGGTGTTTTTCCAAAATCAAACTTTGGCATTAGAGCCATTTTGATTATGTTTACGGTTAATAGAGGGGCCAAATAGAATTAGAACTGTGCTAACTTTGTTTTGCAGGCGTTCTAATTCTGATTTTATGATCGTCATTATTTTCACGTTTGATTGAATGTGTGGATGATAATTATTTTTTTTAGTCACGAGGGTTGATCGTAATAGTTTAAGCATTTTTAGTTCGAATGTGTGCCTTCAGAACATAGGTTTTCGATGTAAAAACTTTTATTATTATTTTCAGATATTTTAGAAAATTTAAGAACAAGTTTGAATTTTCAAGAATACGAAGAATAGGCAGTGGTACAAGCGGTGGTTCTGGCAGTGGTTACGGGTGTTTTGGGCCACGGATCGCGACGCTTTTTGCACGATTTTGAAACAATTTTTTTTGATAAATTTTTTTGCAAATTTTGTGTATTAAAAACAACAGTAA
>JAUMHN010434661.1:0-11948 GCA_032360265.1 Heliamphora ciliata
TAGTGGGAGGGTTGTTCGTCAACCCGAGAGGTTCATGTTCTTGGGAGAGTCTTACGACAAGATCTCAGAAGAACATGGTACCGAACCCAGAAACTATAATGAAGCACTACAAGACAATGATGAATTATGGTAAAAGGCTATGGAATCTGAGATAGAATCCATGTACTCTAATCAGGTCTGGGAGCTTGCAGATCCATTAGATGGGATAAAACGCATCGGGTGCAAATGGATCTTCAAGAAAAAGGAAGGAGTGGATGGGAAGGTAGAAACCTTCAAATCTAGGCTTGTTGCGAAGGGATTTACTTAGAAAGATGGGTTCTATTATGAGGAAACCTATTCACCAGTGGCTATGCTTAAGTCCATTCAAATTCTCTTATCTATTGCTGCTAATCTCGATTACAAGATTTGGCAAATGGACGTCAAGACGGCATTCCTTAACGAAAGTCTTGACGAGAGCGTCTATATGATGCAACCAGACGGGTTCATAGTCAAGGGCCATGAGCACATGATGTGCAAGCTTAAGAAATCTATTTGTGGGCTCAAGCAAGCATCAAAGTCTTGGAACACTCGATTTGACCAGGCGATTAAAAGCTTTGGCTTTGATGAGTGTCCTATCGAGTATTGCATGTACTGAAAGCGCGATGGGCAAAATGTGGCATTTCTAGTCATTTATGTTGATGACATTCTCCTTATCGAAAACAATGTGGGGTTGTTATCTTTGGTGAATGTGTGGTTATCGAGTCAATTTGACATGAATAACTTGGGATAAGTGGGCCAAATCCTTGGGATCAAGCTCATACGAGATCGATCATGTAGGATGTTGGGCTTATCCCAAGCCCGTTATATTGACTTGATAATTACTCAATTTGGCATGAAAAATTCTAAGAAAGGATTTATTCCTTTCAGACTTGGGATTACTCGATCTAAGGATCAGTGTCTTAGGACACCTCAGGAGATAGAGAGATTGAGAGGTATTTCTTATGCTTCAGCAGTAGGAAGTCTCATGTATGCCATGCTCTACACTAGACTAGATATCTATTATGCCGTAGGCATGGTAAGCAGATATCAGTCTAATCCAGGGGAAGAGCATTGCACTGCGGTCAAGAATATACTTAAGTACCTGAAAAGGACTAGGAAGTATATATTGGTGTACTAGGCTGATAGTCTTATACCTCTTGGGTATACTGACTCAGATTTTCAGGCAGATAGAGATTCTAGGAGGTCTAACTCGGGCAATGTGTTTATCTTGGGAGGTAGAGTCATCAGTTGGAGGAGCGTAAAGCAGTCTTGTATTGCAGACTCTATCATAGAGGTTGAATATGTTGCAGCTTCAGATGCAGCTAAGGAAGCAGTTTGGCTCAGGAACTTCCTTGTGGATTTGAATGTGGTACCCTCGGTACAATCGCCTATTGTACTCTATTGTGATAACAGTGGTGCGATTGCGAACTCGAAGGAACCAAGAATCCACAAAAGAGGAAAGCACATTGAGAGAAAGTATCATCTCATCTGGGAGATCGTGCAACGTAGAGACGTGGTAGTTTCCAAAATAGCATCTACGGATAACCTAGCAGATCATTTTACTAAAGCGTTGTCTCAGAAAGTCTTTGACAACTATGTAGAAGAGTTAGGTGTCAGGTGTGTTTCTGCATGGCTTTGAGTATAAGTGGGAGATTGTTGGAAATATATACTGAAAAGTCATACTTTTATGTATTTTATTCTAGATCTTTGGCATATTAATAAGAAATATTTGGGACGATTTTGCATTTATGGTTTCGTATTTATATTTGTGATGTATGAATGCATAGTTCGTATATTCTATCCAGTATTTGACTCGGTGCGTGCTGCACGGAAGATCGAGTCAAAGGTTCTGACAGATTGTACAGGTAGGCTCACAATTGCAATGGACCCGGACATTCCATTGGTATGATTGTAGTACATTGTTATAGTAGCTGGTCTTGGCTAGGTCGAACGGATCGAATTTAAGTTTTGGGAATTCGATGTTCGAACTCGATGTGTTAGTACAGTTGGAGTGTATTGAGCGGGATGAATGGGATGATCAATTCTATACTAACTATATGAATTGATCCACATCTTGAATTATCATGTATTGCACAAACTCTTAATCCCGAAGTGATTGATTAATTGTGTTCAGATAATGTATAGTACTTTGAGTCGTCAATGGTTGAGATTTCCTCCATGAGATCAACAGTACCGATGAGTTGGGTACTGGCATTATTTGTCCGATGATTGATAATCAGCTGACGGAAACCACGTTCGATTCGGGTTGATAATCAGCTGACGGAAACCACGTTCGATTCGGGTTGAGGAGTTCCTCCTCATGTACTTTGCTTGTAGGTTTAATTATGCTAAACCTGTACAGTGGATCTTCGAATCTGGCATATCAAAAGGTTCAGCGGTGCAGTTGCGAGCAGAAGAGGATAATTAAATCGGATTGTCAGTAACTTAATTTAATTAACGGGAATCCATATCTTAAACGTGAAAAGAATTCAGTGCATTTAATAATTGAAAACTCAAGACATAATTTGAGTTATGGCCGGGAGTTCAGTCAGGACCTTTAATGGAATAAGTTCTAATTCGTACGGGAAAGGATCTAGCTCGGGGATAGAGTTAGGGATATCCGATTTTCTCGTACGGTTAGTTCGAGTCCTATACTTCCTCGTGATCCCTCACGTAGCCCATTATACGCACGAATTTTTTTCTTATTGGTTTTGATAATTATTTAATTTAATTTGAATGCCGGTATTGCTGCCGGGAATATTCAAAAATTAAATTAAATTAATGAGGGGCGATTTTGATTTTTGGCACACCTAGGGATTACTCCCTATGTGGCCGGCCCTAGGAGATGGTGGGTTTTATTAGTTATATTAAGTATATATATCTTCATATCCTTTGAGGAAGGAGATAATATATACTTAATATTCTTTTGATATATATGGATATATATTTAAAAGGAGGCTCCTTATATAAAACCCTAACCCTAATTCTCCCACCATAACCGCCGCCCCCTCTCCTCTTAGGTAATTAATTTTGCCTTTTGGAGATTATTGTGTGAGAAGAAACCAAAAGGAGGAAGAATACTTCGATCGAAAACGGTGCCCACACATCGTGATCGTCGTAGTGCGCCCGGGATATACGTGAGAAGGTTGCAAGGTCGTCTTCAACCTTCTTGAAACTTTTCGATAAGTTTCTTAAAGGTATTAAACTATTAAGATTACTATAGTTATCAGTTTTCATGAAAAATGCATACGTCGTTTTTACGATCACGGCGTCGGTTCAAAATTTTTTATTTTCGCTCCAACACAGGCATGGGGTCTAGAAATCTTATCAAACCCTTCTCGACAAGTTAATTCAGGGCTGTGGACAATGGTCTATTGAGGGGAGTAAAAACTCTCCTCGACTTCTGTTGAGATTGTTGGTTATTACTTGATTGTGGAGTGGAAGATGAGGGATTTAATTGTCCGGAATGGGGTTTCAGCAAATTGACTTCGTTTGAATGGGAGATGAAGTTGGTAGTAAGGGTGGATTGGTTTTGGTTGTTTGCAGGGTATTCTCTTCTCGATTTTTGACTTATCTCTGATTTCTCTATATCACCAACCTGAATCGCATCTTCTATATGAACTTCTGCATCGAATTGTTGCTCGAAAGTGGATAACAGTTGTGTTATTAGATAACACTTTAGTGAAGACTGTAGATTCTTCACCACAATTTTGACTTGTTCTTTTTCAGTTGGTTGATTTGTCATTATTGTCGCCTTTTCTCTCCACCTGGTTAGAAAGTCCACAAATGATTCTCGACCCTTCTGCTGGGTGGTTTCGAGTTCCTGAGTAGTGACGTCCAACTGGATATTGTAGCTGTACTGACTGACGAAAGCGGTAGAAATGTCTTCTTATGTCCTAGTTTTTGCAACATCTAGTGAGAGAAACCATTTCTGCGCTGCCCCGGAGAGTGATCAATGGAACAATTGGGCCTTTAGCTGATCATCAATTCCCATGAGAGAGAGAGAGTACCAATGTACATCCTCAAATTAATCCAAGGATCTCTAGTACCGTTGAACTTCTCCATTTATGGCTTTTTAAATTTTTCTAGCAGCTTAGCATTGGGGAATTAGCACAAACCGCCTACATCTAGCATGTATTCTTTCACCCCCTTTTTCTTTCTCAATAATTTTTTCATTCGATCGATCTTCTCAGCTAACGTAGATTCTCTAGACTGAGTATTGTTTTCTTTCTCTACTATGATCTGACGAAGGAATCCACGGTGGTATAACGATCGACGGCACTTTCGGTCCCTAATTATCTACCCAAAAGTCTTTTCCATTCTCATTTGCATTGTTTTGCTGCACATTTACGCCTGGCAAGCAAGCCTAGATTGCTCGAATCTGAGCCTGACACTAGTTCTGTGCCTGTGTCTGCTGTTCGACTGCCCTCTGTATCTCAGTAATCACCCTCATCAAGGCTATTAGGTTTACTTCATTTTTTTCCATTTCAAATGATTCGACCGTTCGTTAAGATAATTTATAGAGTCTCATAGTTTTTAACCGAGCCCAAATACGTAGTAGATGTGAACCTTCTGACTCAATGATCTAGACCTGAAGAAAAACCTGATAATCCCTAAAAACATAATCACTAGTATCGGGTACTTCTCGAAAAGAACTCGGATAACAGTAGCAAACACTTCAAACACCAAAACAATTGACTACGACCAGATATATATGCCCCTATTGGGCCCATACTGACAGTATAACGACTGGAAGCCCCAACACACAAGAACTAACACAAAAATCGAGTGAGAGACCAATAGAACTCCAACAAGAAGGTTTACCCTAAGATTCTAAAAGAAAAACGGGCTGCACTCCGGCAAGAAAATAGCTCTAAGCTAAACGAGACCTCAAAATAAGAACCTGAACGGGGGTTTGGGAAGACAACCCTAAACAGCACCGAGGGTACAAAACCAATAAGCAAAGGAAAACCTAGGAAAAAGAAAACTATCCTAAACCAACAACGAGGCTGAAGCTAACAGATCAAAAACTATTAAAGGAACACCAAAAGAAGACCTGGGCCGAAACCTAGGAGAGAGACTTTCTTAATCTAAACAAACAAAGGTCTTACACAAATATAAGCAAAACATATAATTAAACAAAGCAAATAATCCTACCGGGTCAATACCTAATGGTGGGTTTTAAACAATTATATGCAGAAAAGGTTAGTTTTGGTCAATAATCAGGGTACCTTCGAAATAGAGTTGAGTATATACCTCCCATGCCTTGTGTGGTGTAGGACATGGTCAAGTGGTACGCAAGAACTCTTTTACCGTACCTGTGAAAGCGTGCAACCAGTAAGGCTAGCCTGTCTTCCCGACATGGCCCCGAGACGGTAAATTGACCGAGATATCGGGTTGATCAGGTAAGGGGTTGAGAACAATGGAAATACGTGCGACAATGCAAATGAGAAATTCATATTAAAAACCAATGATGTTTTCAAGTCTAGCCTGCTTATTTGTTTTGAAAAATAAGTCCCCAGCAAAGTCGCCAGAAAATACTATGGCACCGGGATTTGGAGTTTTTAGGTAAAAAATAAGGGAATTGAAGAGATTTTTGAGAAAATACTTTAACACCTTCGAAAACCAGAAGTTTAAAAACCTTTTTTGTTGAAAATAAAGTCACCACTTGATTTTTGAGAAAAATAAAAAAAAAAACAAAATGAGCTACTCATGTTTAAAATAGTAACAAGAGAAAACAAGGGTTCAGGGGCTAAGACACGAACCGAGGAAAGTGTTAGGCACCCCGTTCGCCCAATTGTAAAGTTGGCCTCTACTAATCATCATTGGTTCTTAATTAGATTTCTCAAATGCATGTAAGTACAAAAAATAAAAGTGGAGAGAGAACATCCAAAATCAAATATCGAAAATACATAATATATGTATACAGAACGCCAAACAAAGCAAGTAGCAAAAGAAAATTCCAAGTCTTACGGCATGTAATTTCTAACTAAATGATACATGGAGCAAACTCACATGTAATATTTTCAAATAACCTAAACTAACATAAGCATGACATGGTATTAAATCAAGAGAAATGTAATTCCAAATTTCTTAGATTCTAATCATAATTGCATATAATATTATCAAATAACCTAATTATACTAAACAAGAATTAAACAAAGTTAACAAATATATACTCCAAAATTCTTAAACTCTAATCAGAAGTGGCTTGCATGCTAATTAAGCAATAAAAGATGCTACTAAAAAGAAATTAATCTATAAAAAAAGATTTACTTGAATTTCATCAAAATATAACAAAATATAATAAAACAAAATAAATACTATTTAAACCAACATAAGTAACAAATATTACATAAGGATGTAATAGCCGTTATTTAACTAGAAAATGTTAAGATACGGGCGAATTATTAACATTTATGACCGTATGGATGTGAGTGCACTAAATGTGGCAACTGCGACATTGTAAATCGTAATTACAGGATATGTTGGCACTATTTGATAAACTAGAAAATAACAGCATTCTAAGTGCAGGTGTGCAATGTGAACAAGGTAAACTAAGATTTGTTTTGATTTAGGAATCTATCTAATTTAATTAAATTCAGTTAAACTAAGCATGCTTATTCAAACTAAATACCCACAATTTAGTCAAATAAAACAATGCAATTGAATCAAATGTTGGAATTAACCCAGCCACTCCGAAAGAGAGAATGTGGAGAAAGAAAGGCTAGGAATCCAAGCAGAATACCTAGATCGCAAGTGAATCCTCAAGTGGTGATCAGTAATCCAATCCTTGGGCAATGCTCCAATTTCAATGCAAGGGTAAATCTGGCAGGGTATCAGCATTAATGATTGTTCTCTCTCGGTATTCTAGTAGAGTGTCGGTATCAGAATTCTCATGCCTTTCAAACCATCATAATTCAAACACCAGAATTGTCCTCCTCAAATCGTACAAGAGGTATGATATTTATAAAGTTCGTTAACCAATAGAGTTCCTATTGAAGGCAAAACTATAAAGATTATTGTTTTTGTAAACGATTTTTGATAAAAAATTAACTGGACGAGCAAAGGCCGAAACGGGCTCCAGATAAAAATTTTGGCGTCGAACGATCAAAATAAAACCCGTGCAACCAAAGTTAATTTAGACGAATACCTTTTGTCGATCGATTCTTCAACTACGATTTGATTCCGAGTTGAAACTTCTGTCAAATCTTCTATTGTATTCCCTTACGAGATCCTCGAATGTAGTGTGAGCTACAGACTATCGAAAACTTGTACCGACAGAACCCAGATATCTTTAATCTTGAAAGACAAAACATGATCTCATGATCTAAATCTGGTTAAGCTTACCTGCATATATATAAGGCTACAGCAGGGACCTGGGGAGTAATTATGAGTAAGATTTCCAATGGAACACATATATCTACCAACGGTTTCTGCAATTAAGGAAAGACGCAACGGTTTCTGCAATTTTCATAAAATACTGAATTACAGTTCACACCACTAAAGAACTATAATTGCACTCTGACACATAATCTCAAGACCTTCTTGCGTTGAGCTCCTATTATTAAATGCTTACCATTTCTCCCCACATTAAGATTCCCGATACCCGCCAATTAAATTTAATTTCTGACAATTTAATTTAATCGGCATCTTGATATTCCTTAAGCCCTTCCGCTTAACTTATTTAACCACCGGATAATTAAATCCTACCT
This sequence comes from Heliamphora ciliata, assembly GCA_032360265.1. NCBI lineage: Eukaryota > Viridiplantae > Streptophyta > Magnoliopsida > Ericales > Sarraceniaceae > Heliamphora > Heliamphora ciliata. Next base: position 7,734 of record JAUMHN010434661.1, read on the forward strand.
ACAGGGTTTGGCCCGGTCAAAACTTATAAGCATCGTTAAGGGGGTATTGTCAATCCCGATCTTTCGGGACGTGGATTTCGTCAATAATTAATATTTGCCATACAAATAATACCGCTATTCAACTCATAGGAAATATAGACCTATATAAGATCACACCCTCTAATGAATCAAAATAACGAATATTAATTATATACAAATCAGTAATTATTTCAGGATTAAGAGAATAAGCACTAATCATAATAATATTGGATTGTGAATTAATTTATATAGTCAGTATAAAATTAATTACACAAAATGTCCCGTTCTATACACACAAAGTGTACTGGGACAGAGAGTCGGAACAATAGACGACGCTATTATCTGTTTGCCATAACCATGACAGGCCTACTAAAATTTTGTGCCACAGTCGTATCGATAGTATGTCCATTTCCATCTAAATTGTGAACATAAAACTTATATTTTGCAAGAACCTAAAATTTAATTTTTTGTGTGCAAACTGTACACTACACACCAGATTAAATACTATACAGAATATCGGGCATCCATGCACAACAAAGAAACGATATACATACATTGCACATTAAGATTCTCATAAAATAAAAAATTAATTTTATTAAAAAAAATAAAATTAAATACTAAAAATATAGTTTTTAGTATACTAACTCTAACAATCTCCCACTTATACTCAAAACTATGCTGCCATACATCTGACTCCTATGCCCTCTACATGACTATCAAAAGTCTTAGCTTGTAAGCCCTTTGTAAAAGGATCCGCATGGTTATCTCCTAATGCAATTTTGGTCACAGTAACATCACATCTCTGTACAATTTCTCGTATTAGGTGATACTTACACTCAATATGGTCGATTTTTTTATGGACCCTTGGCTTCTTTGAGTTTGCAACCAGTCCGCTATTGTTACAGTAAAGTGTAACAGCCGACTGAACTGTAGGTACCACCTCTTGATCCATCAAAAAATTCTTGAGCCAAACGGCCTCCTTGGTTACTTCAGAAGATGCTACATACTCGGCCTCCATGGTGGAATCAGCAATGCAGAACTGCTTGATACTCCTCCAACTTATAACTCCACCTCCTAAGGTAAACACATATCTTGAGGTAGACTTAAAAGAATTTCTGTTTGACTAAAAATCTGAGTCTGTATACCCCAAAGGTATTAGACTGTCTTCCTGGTAAACCAACATATAATCCTTACTTTTTTTTAGGTACTTGATTGTATTCTTTATCGCAGTCCAATGCTCCTGTCCTGGATTAAACTGATATCTGCTAACCATGCAAACGGCAAAGCAGATGTCAGGTCTAGTACAAAGCATAGCATACATGAGACTTTCTACTACCGAAGCATAATAAATCGCTTTCATCTTCTTTATCTCATCAGGTGTCTTAGGACACTGATCCTTGGGTAGAGTGATTCCATACCTGAAATGGAGAAACCCTTTCTTGGAACCTGCATGCTAAAACGAGCAAGGATATCATCGATATACTTTGCTTGTGATAAGCACAACTTTCTTTGTTTTTGATCTCGCATAAGTTTGATCCCAAGAATGTGACTGGTTTATCCCAAGTTCTTCATATCGAACTGCCCAAATAACCATACTTTAACCATAGATAATGCCCCTACATCATTTTCGATGAGCAAGATATCATCTTCATAAAGTACTAGGAAGATCACCACACTTTCGTTAAGCTTTTTGTACACACAAGACTTATTCAGACTTTAATCAAAATCATAAGACTTTATAACTTGATTAAATCGAGTGTTCCAACATCTCGATGCTTGCTTAAGTCCATAACTGGATCTCTTAAGCTTGCACAACATGTGCTCGTGGCCCTTTGCAATGAATTCATTTGGTTGTATCATATAGATACACTCGTTAAGGCTTTCGTTAAGAAAAGCTGTCTTAACGTCCATTTGCCATATTTTGTAATCGAAATGTGTAGCAATGAATAAGAGAATCTGGATAGACTTAAGTATGGCTACCGACGAAAAGGTTTCCTCATAATCGATCCCTTCTTTCTGAGTAAACCCTTTAGCAACAAGCCTAACTTTGAAGGTTTCAATCTTTTCATCTGCTCCTCTCTTCTTCTTATAGATCCACTTGAATCTAGTGGATTTTACCCCTTCGGGCGATTCTACAAGTTCCCAAACCTGATTGGAAAACATAGATTCTATCTCTGAATTCATAGCCTTTTGCCAAAGATCTGCATTTTTGTCTTTTAGTGCTTTATTGTAGTTACAAGGCTCGGTATCTAGTTCTGCTAGAATCTTATCAAACGACTCTCCCAAGAACATATACGGATCCGATTGATGAACAACTCTCCCACTACGACGAGGCACTACCTGTGTCTGTGTACTAACAGTAACAGGTTGTGTAACGCCCCACTCTCGTAAGGCACCAAACCTGAACAAAGGGATGCGATCCCACCGCAGGCTGATGGCCAAAGAGAAAGACAAGCGATAAAGATATTAAGAGACCAAACAAGAACTTCTAAGTAACCACAACGTCTTAATGTCAAAAGAGATTTACATGAGTCACTAGGGAGTCGCCATCCCAAGGGTATACATTACTTCTAAAATATTAAAAAAATCTTCATGGTCTTATACATGAAGCTTTGCCAAAACTAAAATCTAAACAAAAGAAAATCGAACCAACACAATTACCAACTCCAAAACTAAAACTACTCGACAATGCCTTTGGTGGACTAACTCCTAGCCGTTATTGGTATCTGCAACCACAGAGGTTACAAGAGAGCGCACTTAGTATTATCATGAGCAGAAAAGACAGTTACTTAGTTAAGGATAACTGAAGAATCTTTCTAAAAATAGTTCATCACATTTTTCACGAAAATATAAAAACTGATGCATTTTCTTAAATATGAAAATATTGCAGATTATATAAAACCCTCTCAGTATTGCAAATAGAAATATGTTCCTGGCTTAACCGCCACAAATTTAAATTGTATGACCACTTTCTCAAATCTAGACTCAAACCTCAACAATGTCCAAGTAGTCGTCAACCTCACGACTAGATGTCTCGACGGTACCGTAACCTCAATTTGCAATGCACGGATAGCAACGTAATGGAATGAGGGCCACTCTCCGCCAAGCACGAGTGGTATGTGCTAAACTCTAGGACTCAAACTAAAAGCCTTTAAGACAAAATTCCCTGCTCAACGGGAAACCTCCCCCATAGGGACAAACAGCACCCATAGTTGGGTAACCTCCCTCAAAACGGGATATAAAGGGCTGGAAACCCTTGTAACTTGGCACTTTGGAACAACCACACAACGTTAATCATACTTTCATAGTGATATCATGCTAGCTCAAAATATCATGGATTGAGCACACTTGAATTAAAAATATCATGACTTTTAAAAACAACAGGTTCATGCGATCGTCAAACTGGTTATATTTCAAAACATATGCTTCAAAGCAGTTTTATGCATTATTTACATAAACTCAAGTTCAAGATAATGGCTAAGCACTCTCAACTTATCTTATATGCATACTAATCAAGCCTTTGACAACGAGCTAAGCTTGCTTCTCTAGTAACAAAACTTTCATGTCTAGCAAGCAAACATGACTTAACTATCAACACGGGGTTTTACTCCTTTTAGAACATGAAGTACTAAAACGATTCTAACCATTGAATGTTTTTTTTAGGGACCTTGGTTACTTGCTTTTTTGGTTTAAAGGGTACTACGCACGTACCCAATCCTTTACTTGTTTAAGGATTTAACTTAGCAATTTATTACTCTCTCCCAATCATTAAATTTTAAAGTACCGCAGCATTTTGAGGTACATAGACTTGGAATTGAATTATGATTTTTGGTGATGATTTAGATTAAAATATTTTCTAAAATTTTTATGTTCAACACCAAAACCAAAACCTAAGGCAAAAAGGTGAAAAACATGATGGAAACGAAAACGGTTTAGCACTTGCTCAGAGAATTGGTCAGAAAAGTGTCTCTATTGCTCTCGATTTAGGGGTATCATATCAAGTCCAAATGAGCCCATTTTTGAGTATGTTCTAGTTCAACATGTCCCCTAAAAGTTTTATGTTTATAGATAAGGGTAGTTGTTTGGAATAAGTATTAGGGTTGGTATACTGAAAACTATATTTTTAGTATTTAATTTTATTTTAATAAAATTAATTTTCCATTTTATGAGAATCTTTATGAGCAATGTATGCATATC
>JAUMHN010434672.1:0-11948 GCA_032360265.1 Heliamphora ciliata
AATACATATTGATATATATAGATATATATATATATATATATATATATATATATATAAATCATTAATTAAACATCATTATTTTTGCATTTAATGTATGACATGATGAGAAATTTATTAGTATCTGGCAACTATGATAATAATTATTTATTTATTTATTTTAATTAATCGATATTGCTATTATTATTATTATTATTTTTAGTATATATACATAAGTATTTCGCGTATTAACTTTTTAATAAGTAGTTTGTAACGGTAACATTCATTGTATAATTATTATTATCATTATTATTATATTATTTATTTAATTTAATTAACTAATATTTTTTTGGAGGTATTATGAGACTATTATTATTTCGCACTGCTGTTATTGACAAAACTTATATTACCGTATTAACATGTTCTGCATGAAACATAATACTATTAATTTGAATAAGTATTTCATATACAAAAGACTAATATTCACATTTCTAATAAAATAAAAACTCTTTTTGAATAAAAAAAAGTTATCATTTTTTGCAACTATGAGACACAAATGAAATACATCAAATGGAATACAAATAGAAAATGGATACGTGGTTACACGTTCAGTAACTACGACGTCCACACACAAACGGAATACATCAATATTGACGAACCGCATCCAAACGAGTTCACTGCTCATCTATAAAATATGACGTACCTTGAAGAAATGGTTTACAAACAGTTTTCTGTTTGGAGGTGAAATAGTTTTTGGTGATCCACCAATGCAATGTCTTCCCGAAAATGCAAGTAATGAAAATGCTTTCTCCAATGCATTCGCCATCGGCGGGTGATTCTATAGCATTATTTTTTGGATTATTTTGAAGATGTATTACCAAAACTATTATTTTCATGAAATGCTAATGAGATATCAATCCATCTTAATTAAGAGGATTGAAAAGCTTCCATAAATAAATTTGACCGTAGAATGTAACAGTCATATTACTCTGTCAGCATTAATTTATTTACAAAATCTATCGATAGTAATTTGAGAGTAAAAAAGTTACAATACATATAAAAAGGATCTCTTGAGATATGAGTTTATTACCTAGGATTTATCCTAAAATAAGTTATCAAAATAGGACCTTAGGCTAATTAACCCTAAAAAGAATAATAGTTTAATAATTAGTTTTAATAAGATAATATGATTTTGTGTAAAAATCTTATATGAAAAAAATATATTTTTATAAATAAAAGTTGAGATTAATAAAAAGTTTATATTTTTGAAAATAATACGAATATTTTGGTTAATATAGAATTAAGTTTTGAAAATAATGTTTTAGTTAATTTCCACTTGAAAATTTTAAATGATAAATAACTTCAATTGTCGAGAAATTCTAAAATTTCGTTAAAGATAAGTGTTCTACGCTTACGTAGAGGTTTGGTTTCTTGTTAGGTACCGAGATTTTGTCACCAGATGATTAGGAATTGGGATCGAAAATGAGGAGATAATTTTGTCGCACCTAAGTCAAGGTGAGAGTGCTTAGTATTATTCTGAATAGCAATGCATGAACTTTGCTTTGAACTTGCTTTATATCCATGTTTTTGAACCATGAGAACTTGTGATAGCATGATATTTTATGTTCAAATGCTATGATATTTTTAAAATATGCTATCTGTATCTTTTGAAAGCATTAGAACTTGCGATAGTATGATCTTTTATACTCAAATGCTATGAGATTTTCAAGTATGAAATTTGCACGATTTGAAGAATATGTGGTTGTGAAAGAAAAGTTTTGACAATACTATAATGTGTTGTTCCAAACTGCCAAGTTACAAGGGTTTTTGGCCCTTTATATCCCGTTAGGGAAGGTTACCCAACTATAGATTTTGATTATCCCTATAGGGGAGGTTTCCCATTAAGAGGGGGTTATTTGCCTTAAAAAATTTTTGGACTAAGTCCCGGGTTATAGCACATACCACTCATACTTGGTGGAGAGTGGCCCTCATTTCCATCACGTTGCTATCCATGCATTGAAAAATGAGGTTACGGTACCGTTGAAACTCCCGGTCGTGAGGTTGACGATTACTTAGACACTGTTGGGTATGAGTTATGAATAAGACATGATTATCTTAAAGCGTGGCGGTTATGCCAAAAATTTTAATTTTAAGTATGTGATAGTAAATTCCATGACTTGTGACTGCTGAACCTAAATAGTATTTTTGCAAAGATTGGGATATCTTGAAAAACTAATAAGGTTATTTATGAAATTTTGTGACAAGTGAATGTAATATGTTACCTTTTTCATAGAAAGCATGATGTTTTAGTATTTCCAAGTAGAATGACTATTTTCTATCTTGTTTATTATAATACTAAATGTACTCTCCTATAACCTTTGTAGTTACAAATTGCAGAGATGGCTAAAGTTGGTCCACCACAGTTGTTGGGTCTATAGACTCAAGATCGCAGTCAACTGTCTTTTTGTTTAAATTTTTAGTAATCAGGACTTGAAGTGCAAAGTTTTTGTTGAGTATATATTCCAGTTTGAATGTGTAAAGAAATGTATCCATGATATGCACAACTATTTTTGATCCTATAAATACATAGTTAGAGTTTGACTAGTACAAATACTTTTTGACTGTGTTTAAATTATATCAATTTTTGGCCCTAGAGAGGGGGTGTGACATTTTGGTATCAGAGCCCAAGGTTTTAGGTCCTGTAAACTTGTCAAAGTATGGTTTGTGGTGAAACGTAGGTTATGGGTGTCATTTCACGGGTTGGCATACAGAGTGGTTCAAACTTGGGGTTATTATACCCTTGCCTTCGGGCATCTGACTAACTAGCATTAAGTTCCATTTGGAAAATGCATTCTGGAGGTGCAGGCTCCTGATTGGAAATCTATGTTAGTTATCAGATCGGCGAAATGACCTTTGTGTTGTTGAGCCTTCTGTTTAGTAGCTTATTCCAATCTTTGTACTATTGAGGTGGACTCTAGTATCAAATCCTAATCCATACCTATCTCATAATAAGGTAAAATATGAAGAACTCGAACGGAGTGTCGTTCATTATGGGTCAATTCAATGAAGTACAACGAGATATGTCTATACAAGCATAATCGACATAACCTAAATTTACAAACCAACCTAATCTAGCAGTTGGGATGTTAGAAGTAATTGGAAGACTGACGGAGCAGAATGTGAGGTGGATGGCGATGCAGGCAGAAAGGATTAGACGGATGGTTATTGAGATGAATAGATGTGTGAATTTGATTAGGGTAAGGAGGGTTGAGAATGATATTAAGGAAGGTGACAAAGGACAACAGGGATTTATGTCATGCCTTAAACTCTGAGTCACGTAAACTCCCATAAACAAACATACATAACACCCAACTCGATGTTCACTCTTAGATATAACATACAAGCATTAGATATAATCGTCAAAAGGCTTACAATGTATACGGTTCCAACACCGATAACATGTAAACATACATGGTCCAAAAAGAACAAAAAGGAAGACTACAAATCTTTCGCCCCTCTCCGATTTTCCCGAATCAACCTGCGTAATCGGTAACTGAAAAATATTTCAAATCTCACACCGTGAGCCAGCGCTCAACAGAAACTAGACAAATATGAAATATAAAGTAAACATGCTAGTAAAATAATGTGCTATTTTTGACTCACAAGAGCTCCAAAAATAGTTTGAAAACAATTTTATATCACGGCTAACACGAGCCTTGAAAATGGTTCGAAAACATACAATGCGTCACTTGCAATCCATGTACCTTCTCGGGCTTTCACCGAGGGACCGCAACTCTAAATAATGCACTTTCTCGAACTTTCACCGAGGGACCTCAGCTCCAGCTAATACACCTTCTTGAACTTTCACCGAGGGAGCTCAGCCCCAACTAATGCACTATTAACAAAAGTTAACATTCACAGAACTACATCTCCAATGCTCATATTCCATACACTTATACATAAATAAAACTAGAGTTCTAAAGCATAAAACCCAGCACCAACACCACGTCACATGCTACACACGCGACCCATGCAATACATGCATAAAGAAAACCAGAGTTCTAGATACACCAAGATCACATATCTGTCCTACTACATGCATAAATAAAATTAGCGTTTTAAATGCACAAAACCACGTATAAACACTACGTTTCACATAACGGCACCACGTGCCACATAACTCGTCACGACATCCACCCACCTGGATGACCCGTCCACTCACCCGGACAACCAACAACCTACAAAACAAAACCTAACCCAAAGGCCAACGGCAAACTCGATTTTAAAAAAACTCCATCTTTTCTCAAAACCCCCTTTTTAGAAAAAGAACTTTAGACCCAACACGTCCCACACCCAACCATGCACAAACATCTTGTCTCCCAAACCACGTCATCCTCGAGGATCGATAACAAAAAAAAACTACCACGACCCCACCACGACCAACCGAAACAACAAACAACCAACACCCCTCTTCATGAAATCAGTCGACAGAATCCCATAATCCAACCGATCGAAATGCCACTAGAGGAGAGCCAATCGAACCCCATAACTCAATCGATCGAAAAACCACAACACGACCACCCAAAAGTAGAACGCCCCACACAGGACATCAGTCGACTGGACCCCCACCCAGTCAACTAAAAACGGCCACTAAAATTTCGTAAAATTTCCCCAAAACACAGGTCAGTTAACTGGATCCCCCAATTCAGTCGACTGAACCACACAACAGACGATCCAATTGACTGAACCACCCAATTCAGTTGACTGACTCCCAGCAAAAACCAACTCTGAGTTATAGAAATCACCATCTAAACCTCAAATCGAAACCTCTAAACTATCTTTCGACACCCTCGAACAAACATAAGCCCAACACTTCCACAAAATCTCAAAAAAAAAAAACACTTAAAACCCGATTCCATCCAATTGAAATCAACCAAAAATGGTTTTGAACCAAAACCCAATTTTAGAAATGTAAAATCAATTTTTATGCATTTTTAACTCGTGAAAATACACACGATTATACATAACATCCTTATAAGACGTGAGAGTCTAGGAACTTACCTCGGTGAATCAAAAACTCGATGTCTCAAACCACGTAAAAAAATAAACTTCGTCGAAATAAAATTTTATCCAGATAAAAGTGTAACCCTCCACGAGGGTATTAAGGATCTGCTGTCTGATTGTCGAAAATCAAGTCCTAGGCCCCCAAAAAGTTAAACAGAAGGCAGAGCTTCTAGGGTTTCAAAAAGTAGAGAGATGAAATCTTTTAGAAAAATATCTAAAGACAGATATTTATAGGCTTGCAAAAATATTTTTTTTTAAAATTCATTCCATAACGCCCAACGGCCCCCTAAACCAAACCCACATGTATATCTAAGCCCGCTCATGCACAAGACACATATAAACATGCTGTAACGAAAACGATAAACTACAAATTAAAGAATGTCGAAAAAGAAAACAGGTCAGGGTCTCACAATTTAAAAGGCACAGGGTTGAAAGTGTCCTAACTGTTAAGAAGTCTAGATTCAATGAAAATTAATCATGTCGGGGAGCGTCCGGGCATGTGAAAGGAATAAAAGTATATACTTGTTTCAGGTGTGGAGCCGTTGACCATTTCGTTCGAGATTATTTGAAAATCAGACAAAAAACGTATACTTGTTTTAAGTGTGGGATTAATAGCCATTATAAGAACGATTGTCTAAAAGTCAGTAGGAAGTTTCGCTACTGTTGTGGTGAACCAGGATACAGGGCCTTGCAATGCATATATTCTAGGATACCAGCACTATTACCTAACGGGGATAAAAGAATGGGAGACAATAGATCAACTAGAGACACACAGGATGAAGGAAATTAACCAGTAGAACAATCAGAGATTTTAGGGTAAATGTCGATTATGACAAAACAAGATGCGCAAGTTATACCACGTACTCTTACCATTTTCAAATAGGTTCCTATGTTCCATTAAACTCAAAACCAACACATTTATTCATATCTCTTACTTTGTATAACATAAATGGGTGTTATAGGGAGGGAGTATCTTGACTGTGTGATAATAACAATAATAATCAATAGGAAAGGAATTGCTAGAAAAAAGTGCGAATCAATGTTATTCGTTGAGATCAGAAAATAGAGATGTACTAGTTGACACCATTGGATATGATATGGTTCATTCTAATGTTGAAATGACTTAAATATTACCATATTATGCGTTGTTAGGTCACCTCGAGAAGAAAGCAATACTTAAATAGTTGGAGAAATAGGAATAAATATCCTAGGTAGATAGGAAAGGACTTTTCTCTTGCATAAGCAATGTTACAAAAAAAATGGTATTTCTATGAAATTATTGACACATATAGTTGATAAGGATGGGAACCTTTAGGAAATGCCAATTATTTGAAAAATGTAGTCTCGGAGGATCTACCAAGTATGTCCTAAATCAAAAAGTTAAGTTTACATCTGACCTATACCCAAGCCACGATACTGATATCTATTTCACCTTATAATGTACTACCTGCTAAGTTACAAAAAGTAAAAAGAAGCATCGAAAGAATAACTAGACAAGTGTTTTACTTGGGGATATACCAATATAGTTAAGAAAAAAAATGTGTATTGATTGTCGACAGTTGAATAGGGTAACTGTCAAGAATAAGTATTCCTTGTCCAAGATAGATGACCTTTTCGATTAGTTACAAGAAGCCAAAGTATTCTCAAAGATCAACCTAAGGTTAGAATGCTATCATTTTCAAGTAAGGATATCAAATGTGTCTAAAATACCATTAAGAATCAATATAAAGGCTACGAGATTGTCATGATGATACCATTGACTGGTGCACCTATAGAATTTATGGAGTTGATGAATCCAATATTTAGGAGTTTTTTGGGTAAATTCGTAATTGTATTCCTCAATAACGCCCTAATATATTCTCGAAGTGAGAAGGAATACAGGGAACATTGCACACCTTAAGGGGTCGCAAACTGTTGTCAAAGTTAAATAAGAGTGAGTTTTGATTAGACCAAGGGGTGTTTTTAGGTCATGTTGTATCCGGAGATGGAATCTAAATAGTCACAATGAAAGTTGAAGCTATAGTAAAATTGGGCGAGGCCAACCAACGTAATCGAGATACGTAGCTTTTTGAGTTGACTGATTATTATCAAAAAAATTTATTCAAGGTTTCTATTTAATTACAAAACCTTTGACTCGATTAACACAAAAAAATGTGAAAGTTGAATGGTCAGATCAGTGTAAACAAAGTTTCAAAGAATTAAAGTCTAAGTTAGTGTCAGCCATAAACTTACCCTCTCATTGGGTAGTGAGGGTTTTGTAATTTATAGTGATGTATCGCACTAAGGAGTGGATTGTCTTTGCACTCAAAATATGGAGGCACTATCTATGTAGGGTCGTATGTGAAATATTTACTAACTAGTAAAGTCTAAATCATGTCTTCACCCAGAAGGAGTTGAACCTAAGACAGAGAAAGTGGATGGAGTTAATTAAGAACTATGACTATATAATTCCCTACCATCTGGGAAAAGGTCAGTGGGATAACAGACGCCCTATGTTGGAAGTCACTAGGAAGTATGGCACACCTTCAGACAATACGGAGTAGTATAATTTTCTAAAATGCAACCACTCAGGACCACCCTGGCAATCGGGAAAAGTGAGGGTTGTTAGCAACTTTTGGAGTGAGGACGACCTTTATTAGATTAGATTCGAGCAGCCCAGTTAGAAGAGAGTCAAGTGGATAAGATAAGGACATAGGCAGTTGCTAAAGGAAACACAGAGTTTGAAATTTGAGACGATGTGTTATGGTTAGGTCATCGGTTGTATGTGCTTAATAATGAAGAGTTAAGAAGGCAAATTTTAGATAAAGCCCATAATTCAATATATACAACGCATGTGAGACCTTGACCCGTTTTCTTTTTTCGGCGTTTTTGGACGCGCATTACGTGTTTTCTTTCGAGCATGTTTTTACTGCTTTTGATGCATGATCGGACTTAGATATGCATGCGGGGTTGGTTCCCGGGGCCATGGGCCATTGTGGCACAATTCTCAAAATATTTAAAAAAAATATATTTTGGAGGATTATAAATATTTAGAGTAAGAAATTTTCATAAAGATATTTTCCAAAACTTAACTCCTAAGCTTCCTATTTTCTCTCTACCTTCTCTCTAAGTTCTTGGGGGCCCGGGGCTCGGTTTTCAACCATCCAATAGTGGATCCTTGCTTTTGGCATCGAGGGCTACGCAACCATCCGATCAGATTTTGATTCCGGTGAAGTTTAATTTTGTACGTAGTTCAAGGCGTCGAGTTTTAAACTCTTCGAGGTAGGATTCTAAACCCTACTGCTGTATAAGAGTGCCATGGGTAAACATGGGTGTTTTTACCGGTTAGATCTTTGTAGATCTTATTTTGTATCAAAGTTGATTTTTGGGTTAAAAATCGGGTTTTTGTTGGTTCCGATGGATGGAATCGGGTGTCGAGAGTTTCTTTCGAGGTATTAGTGTTAGGCCTGGGTGTACATGTGTTTGAGGATGTTCAAAGGGGGTTTCGAGGCTTCGATTCAAAGGTTTGGAGGTTGAACCCGTAGCTCGAAATCAGTTTCTAGGTGGGTTCAGTTGACTGAACTCATAGGTTCAGTCGACTGGATTGGTGTTCTTGAGGTTTAGTCGACTAGACCTTGAGGGTTAGTGGACTGGACAGTGCATTGAGGGGTTTTGGTTGTTTCCAGTGGGCTTTTCAGTCGACTGCGGGTTGGGTCCAGTCAACTGAATTCTGGGCTATTTTGTTGGTGGTTCGGTGGTTGGGGTTTGGTTTTCGATTGGTGTCCTATGATATTCAATTGATTAATTTATGAGAATTACTTGATTTAAATAGCTGGGGATTCCTTTTGGGGTTTGGTTGGTTGTGTGGTGATTTCGGGGGTCGTGTCGTGGCCTCGGGTGTGCGTTTGAGTGTCGCCCTTATGGGTGATGTGCTTGGTAGATGCGGCTTGTTGATGCACGGTTAAGTGCGTGGTTTGTTGTTGGGTTTGTGTTGGCGCGGGTGAGCGTCGTGGGCCTGTGATGGTCGTGTTGCGAGTGTTTGGGCCAGTGGTGGTCGTGTGGGTTGTCCTCGTGGGTGGATGTCGGTTTTGGGCGGGTGGCATTGTGATGTGGTTTTATATGGTTATGTGCATATTTATAACTATTTATTTATGTACGGAATACGTAAGTGGATTACGTGGTTGTGATATCAATCATTATATGTAACGTGATTTATGCTTTAAAATCTAGAGTTTTATAGGCATGTGATGTGGTTTGTGGAACATCGCGTTGATACATGGTTATATGCTTTAATTTCTGAATTAGGTTTGCATATGTGTATGAAATGGATTAGATGAATCTGTCATCCAGTAGATGTAAAATCCTGGTTGTTGATGCACGTGTGTGTGTGTGGGTGTATGAGGTAGGTTGCGAATGCCGGTGAACGAGGTAGGCTGCGAAAGCCGGTGTATTTGGGACTGCGGTCCTACAGTGAAAGTCTGTGAAGGTATGTGTTACATGAGTTGCGTGTGTAGTGTGCGATATCTAACGGATTAAAACGAGATCCTGATGATGCATGGGAGTGTCTGTGTGTGTGTGTACGATATCTGAAGGCTGAAACGAGGTCCTGAAGAGGAACGTGTTCATGGATTGCATGTATTGCATGTTGGGACGGATAGACCAATTTTTCTTAAAACTATATTATCGGCTTACGGGAGTCGAAATACTATATTAACGGCCTACGGGAGTCGTAATACACGAATCATTTTTAAGGCTCTAATGAGTCGACAAATGATTTTTTTCCTCGCTTTTCCGTTGCATGTGAAATATTGTTTTCTAGCTCTGGTGAGTCGTGATTTAAAACGATTTTCAAACTATTTTTAATGGCTTGAAAGAGAGTCAAAAATTGCACTTCGTTTATCGAGCATGTTTAGCTTATATTACATGTGTTGTTTAGAATCTGCTGAGCTTTGGCTCACGGTGTGGGATTTGCTTTTCTTCAGGTAGCGGTCACGCTGGTTAATCCGGTCACGTTGGTTGATCAGGAGATGCTGAAGAGGTGGAAGAGCTGTAGTCTTTCCTTTTTGTTCTTTTGTCACATGTACGCTTATAACATGTCTTTGGGCGTTGGAGCCGTGTAATGTTGCCGTTTAGCGTTTATGTTCATGCGATATCTTATGTCTATTATATTGTTTTGTTTCATATAGACGTGATGTCGGCGAGGAGAGGGCGAGGCCGTGGCCGTGCCGGCTAAGGGGACGTTCCTATCCCCGATGCTGGGGATGCTAATGCTCCCCAGGGACCGATGGACGCGACGAAGTTGTTGCATGTGCTGGTTGGTTCTATCCAGCAGTTGGTTGCTAGGGGTGAGCCTATTAGGGAGAGGGAGACAGTGCTTGAGGTGAGGGAGGCGGGGGTTACAGCTGCGATGCGGGAGTTCCGGCTTATGGATTCGCCTACCTTTGCAGGAGATCCTGATCCTCTTCTGGCGACAGAGTGGTCGGAGTTGACGACTCGGATCCTAGACACGTTGCAGATTGTGGAGGATGAGTCGCGAGTCTCATTTGCTACCTTTCAGCTGAGAGGTGATGCTCATCAGTGGTGGAGGAATGCCAGGACTATAGTAGAGGCCACATGGGCAGCTTTTACACGAGTCTTTCTGGAGAGATATTTCCCAGCTTTGAGGAAGGACTTATGCAGGGAGGAGTTCTATTCTCTTACCTAAGGGACCATGGACATCACGCAGTACGAGGCCAGGTTTACGAGCTTGTCTCGATTTCCACCAGAGGTGGAGTGCACAGATGACTTACTCTCGATGAGGTTTGGGCGGGGATTGAGGCCGACAATCAAGGAGCAAGTGGCTATGATGGGATATCGTGTGTTCAGATAGCTGGTGGAGGCGGCAGCGAGGGTTGAGAATGCTTTAGCAGAGACTCGAGCTTCGAGGGAGGCCAGGACATCATAGGGTGGGACAGGGACACAGATAGGTGGACGCTCCAGCAAGAGGCAGAAGTCCTATGGCCCTAGCTTTTATCCATTTGGATCACAGCAGTTTTCAGTACCATCACCATTTGTGGCTTCTTCTGGGAGGCCAGAGCAGATGGAGTTGAGCTATTTTTGATGCAGACAGCCGGGGCGTCGTGCGGTAGATTATTTACAGCTGAGACCATCCCAGAGTTTGGCTCCGGTTCAGCCGCAGGGGAGGGACTCATCAGTTTGCTATGAGTGTGGACAGTCATGACATATTCGTAGGAATTGTCCCCGGAGAGGCAGTGCGCTGAGCAGGGAGGACGCACCAGTGGGTTCTTATGCGCAGGGTCGACGACAGTCTTCCGCAGTATAGACTTCCCGGGTGGCAGGTGGGAGCACATCAGTTCAGTTGGTGCGGCGGTTGAAAGTGCCGAGTTATGGTGGACAGGATAGAGTGGGGTTGCCCCGAGTGTATTCACTTGCAGCTCGCGGTTCATCTAGGGCACCGGTCGTGCCGGAGGATGCTGATATGCCTTCAACGAGCAGAGGTACTTTCTGAGTATGCAGGTTACAGGTCAGATTCTTCATTGCATCTGTTTGGGGTTGGCTATAGATCCCGTGGATGGTGTGTTGTGTTGAGGTAGTGGTTGGTGAGATTGTGAGGTTGGGAGTGTTGTAGATCCCAAGTCCTTGAGATTGTTAGCCATTATCTAGGATACCTGACCTTGTTTGACTATATCCTAGGAATGGTTTGGCTAATCATCTCCTGTACCTGTGTTGACTGTGATTAACGGGTTGTTTCTGTTGACTTTGAGTTGAATTTCGGGGGCAAAATTCCTTTAAGCGGGGTAGAGTTGTGAGACCTGACTCGTTTTTTTTTTCGACGTTTTTGGATGCGCGTTACGTATTTTTTTTCGAGCATGTTTTTACTGCTTTTGATGCATGATCGGGCTTAGATATGCATGCGGGGTAGGTTCCCG
>JAUMHN010434682.1:0-11947 GCA_032360265.1 Heliamphora ciliata
ATTAAATGGTAAAACATGTTAGTTATTTATCTCATCGTTTTGAACAGTAAAAATAAACGGGTGTAAAAGACCATTATTCAATGTGCCATGATAGATGAAGTGTTTGCCAACCATAATATGGCAAAATTTCTTATTGAAGTAAACACAATATCCGTCAATACCCAATCAGGAAATCGGAACAAAGTTCCACCTGATTTGAGGTACATTGCCGTATTCCTGGAAAAGTATTTCTCCGAGTCTATCTGAGACACGTATAGAGAGGAGTTCCTATTGTTGATACAAAGGAATATGTCGGTCTTGCAATATGAATCAAAGTTCACAAGGTTGTCAAAGTTTGCGCCAAAAGTGGTGTCAACGGAGGAATTGAAAGCTAAGAGGTTTGAAAAGGGTTTACGACCCATTATCCGAGAGAAAGTAGTGGGGTTTTGACTGAAGGTCTTCTCAGAGGTTGTTGAGATGGCCATGGTAGTAGAAGGTACTTTGGCCGATAATCGAAGGATTAGGGAGAATAGGCTACCATCAGTGGCCAGGGCTACACAATCTAAGGAATGTTCATACAAGAAACAAAAATCAAAACAAGGCAATACTAGTTCGGCGCCGCAGAGATCTTATTAGACCCAACGCTCCGCACCCACCCCATCTATGGCCTCGATGGCACATCTGGAGCAGAGGGAATTTGCGTGTTTTATTTGTGGGTAGCAAGGACACCGGGCTAGAGAATGTTCACAAAGAAAGTAAGAACAGAGACAACAACAGAACTTAACACAGGGACAGCCACAGAAGAGAGGACCTATCAGATGTTTTCAATGTGGTCAGGAACGACATGTTAGACGTGAATATCCATAAGAAAGAGCTAGCCGAGAAGCATCTAATACACAACCTACTCAGCGGCAGATATACGACGAACCACTTCGACAGACCGGGACACAAGCATTTTGGGCTCTCACGGAAGCATCCTCGGCACAATCTGTACGTCAACCTATAGGTAGAGGACGGGGATAGACATCTGAAGTCTAGGGAAGGGTCTATGCCATAGCAGAAACTGGTACCTCGTCAAATTTGGAGATACGTGAGACTACCACTAGTACCCCTGTGATTAGGGGTACTTTATTAGTTTTCAATTCTTGGGTTCGTGTGTTATTTGATACTGGTGCATCACGCTTATTTATCTCATCTTCATTCGTATCTGCTTTGGGTTTACCTGTTGAGATGTCGGACGTTGTTGTAAATGTCAAAACACCCATCGGTGATAGTACAATGTTAATGCATATATGTAAAGGGTGCAAAGTAGTGATAGCAAATCGTCATCTCGTGTTTGACTTTATTGTGCTAAAGATGTCGGGGTTTGCTATTATTCTTGGAATGAACTAGTTAACTATGTTTCATGCGTTTATTGACTGTGATCGAGGAAGGATTTTCTTGTATACTCTAGAAGGAGATTCTTTCTTGTACGTGGGGGATAAAGACGATAAGATGATACCTCGACCCGACGACATGAACGATTTAGCAAATGTGCATACAATTCTTTCTACCCTTTTAACAAAGGATGATTCTTCAGTACGAGGAGAGCTTCCACCGATAGTGAGTAAGTTTCGTGATGTGTTTCTGGAAGAATTATTTGACCTGCCGCCACATAGAGAAGTTAGATTTCTATTGAGATTATTCCATGGACTATTCCAATATCTGTACCATCCTACTATTTTGCTCTGGTGGAGTTGAGAGAATTGAAGACTCTATTACAGGAATTACTAGACAAGGGCTTTATTCACCCTAGTGTCTCTCCATGGGGAGCTCCGGCATTATTTTCTAAAAAGAAAGACGACTCGTTACGATTATGTATTGATTATCAAAAGTTAAATTAAGTAACGGTGAAGAATAAATATCCAATGCCTCGAATTGATGATTTATTTGACCAATTGAAGGGTTCTGCGTGCTTTTTGAAGATCGATTTGAGATCGGGTTATTATCAACTAAGTGTCTGGGAGGATGACATACCCAAAATTGCATCTCGTACTTGCTACAGACACTACGAATTTTTTGTGATGCCTTTTGGTTTAACGAATGCTCCCACAACTTTCTTGGATTTGATGAATCGAGTCTTTCGGCCTTACCTTGATCAATTTGTGGTGGTTTTTGTTGATGACCTATTAATTTATTCTTCGACCTGAGAAGTTTATGAGGAGCATTTACGTGTGGCACTTCAATTCTTTAGAGAACATAAGCTTTATGCTAAGTATGAGGAATGTAAATTTTGGTTTCCCAAAGTAAGCTTTTGGGACATGTTGTGATGAAAGACGATGTAATGGTTGATCCATCAAAAAGTATAGGCTATGCAATATTTGAAAAGACCATAGAGTGTGTTCGATATCAGAAGTTTCTTAGGCCTTGTAGGGTATTATCGTCATTTTGTAAAAGATTTCTCTCGTTTAGCGTCACCCTTGACTCTACTCACTCAAAAAGGAGTTGAATTCACGTGGAATGATGCTTGTTAAGATGCTTTTCAAGAATTAAAGGATTGATTAACCAGTCCGCTGATATTGATTATACCTGAGAGGGGTCTTGGTTATAAAGTATATTATGACACATCTCATGAAGGACTAGGATGTGTTCTGATACAGTAGGGCAAAGTTGTGGCATATGGATCGAGGCAACTAAAAACGCTTGAAAGGAACTACCCAACACATGATTTAGAATTAGCGACAGTTGTTTTTGCATTACATGTGTGGAGGCATTACCTTTATGGAGATCGATTTGAAGTTTTCTCCGACCATAAGAGCCTCAAATACCTATTATCGCAGAAAGATTTAAATTTGAGGCAGAGGAGGTGGATGAAATACCTGGGCGACTATGATCTTAGTTTACTATGTCACCCGAGTAAGGTCAATGTTGTCGCAGATGCCTTCAGCAGAAAGTCTTTGAAGTCTTTCGCCTAGATCACAATACGGGAATGGAAAATGTTGAAAAAGGTGGGAGAATTCGACTTTAACCTTGGTGGGGCCAAGGATTGTGTTACTTTATCCGCTATGGTCTTTCAACCCATATTGATACACCATATCATGGAGGCCGAACAACTTGATGAAGAAGTATGAATATATGGTGAACGTGTCACCAACAAGGAGAACGCCGAAGGTTGGACTAATTTACCAAACGAAGGTTTGAGGTTTATGGGAAGATTGTTTGTACCCAATGTTTGTCGTGAAGAAATGCTACAAGATTTTCACCACTCTCGACTCGCAGTACATCCAGGAACTACAAAGATGTATCATGATCTTCGACGACAATTTTGGTGGAAAGGTATGAAGAAGGATGTGGCTTGGTATGTCGCTAAGTGTTTCACATGTCAACAAGTAAAGCAGAACATCAATGGTTGACGGGTACGCTTCAACTATTACAAGTCTCAAAATGGAAGTGGGAACACATGACGATGGACTTTGTTTTAGGCCTTCCTCGATCACCGAAGAAAGGCTTATACGGTTTGGCAAACGTGGAAAGTTGTCACCACGATTTATAGAACCTTTCGAGATACTTGAACGGATTGGGCTAAATATTTGAATCCAGTCAGGGATGGAGTGTTGATATGTTTACGAATTGTGTATTGACGATCGTCTTCTTTTCGTATAGTGATGTCTCTTAGGCAAGAAGGAGGTGGAGCTGGAGGTCGCGGTCGCGGCCGAGGGCACGAGAGAGTGCCAGTTCCTGAAGAAGGGGATATCAACGCCCCGCAGGAACCAACTGGGGGTACAGAAGTGATTCAAAAGATACTGAATGCTTTAAGGACCTTAATTGGGGCTAACTAAGGGGGAGTATGCGATATAGACGCTAGGGCAAGAGTAATGATGAGAGAGTTTCAACATTTGAACCCTCCTACCTATTATAGGGAACTTAACCCTCGAATGGCGACTGAATAGCTAAAGGTAGTCACCCAGATCTTAGATACCTTGCAAATAGTGGAAGATGACCTTAGGGTTGGTTTCTCTACCTTTCAACTCCGGGGGGAGGAAAACAATTGGTGGGAGTTTGTTAAGACGACAATGGATGGTACATGGGCAGTATTTACGGTGGTATTCCTGGAAAAGTCTTTCCCTGAGTGTATCCAAGACACGTGTAGAGAGGAGCACCTGTCGTTGATATAAGGGAATATATCAGTTTTGCAATATGAATTAAAGTTCACAAGTTATCAAAGTTTGCGCCAGAAATGGTGTCAACGGAGGAATTGAAGGCTAAGAGGTTTGAAAGGGGTTTATGACCCATTATCCGAGATAAAGTAGTGGGGTTTCGGCTGAAGGTCTTCTCAGAGGTTGTTGAGACAGCCATTGTAATAGAAGGTACTTTGGTAGACAATCAAAGGATTAGGGAGAATAGGCTACCATCGGTGGCCAAGGCTACACAATCTGAGGAACAATCGTACAAGAAACAAAAATCATAATTGGGTAATACTAGTTCGACATCGTAGAGATCTTATCAGACCCAACGTTTCGTACCCACCTCATCTGTGGCCTTGACGGCACGTTTGGAGTGGAAGGAATTTGCATGTTTTGTTTGTGGATAGCAAGGACACAAGGCTAGAGAATGTTCGTAGAGAAAGCAAGCACAAAGATAACAACAGAACTTAACACAAGGACAACCAAAGGAGAGAGGACCTATTAGATGTTTTCAATGTGGTCAAGAAGGGCACGTTAAACGTGAATGTCTGCAAGGAAGAGCTAGCCGAGAAACACCTAATACACAACCTACTCAGTGGCAGATATACGTCCAACCACTTCGACAGACTAGGACACAGGCATTTCGGGCTCTTAGAGTGGCTTCCTCGGTACAATCTGTATGTTAACCTATGGGTAGAGGACGGGGACAGACATCTGGAGTCCAGAGAAGGGTCTATGCCAAAGCAAAAACTGGTACCTCGTCAAATTCGGAGATACGCGAGACTACCACCAGTACCTCTGTGATTAGAGGTAATTTATTAGTTTTCAATTCTTAGGATCGTGTGTTATTCTATACTGGTGCATACGCTCATTTATCTCTTCTTCATTCATATCTTCTTTGCGTTTACCTGTCGAGATGTCGGACGTTGTTGTAAATGTTGAAACACCCATCGGTGACAATACAATATTAAGTTATATATGTAAAGGGTGTGAATTAGTGATAGCCAATCGTTATCTCGTGTTCGACTTTATTGTGTTGAAGATGTCGAGGATTAATATTATTCTTGGAATGGACTAGTTAACTATGTTTTGTGCGTTTGTTGACTGTGATCAATGAAGGATTTTCTTGTATACTCTAGAAGGAGATTCTTTCTTTTACGTGAGGGATAAAGACAATAAGATGATACCTCGACCCGACGATGTGAATGATTTAGCAAAGTTCATACGATTCTTTCTACCCCATTAACAAAGGATGATTCTTCAGTATGAGGAGTGCTTCCACTGATAGTGAGCAAGTTTCGTGATGTGTTTTCCGATGCCCCAAATTGGTGATTTATTCGACCAATTGAATAGTTCTGCGTGTTTTTTGAAGATCGATTTGAGATCAGGTTATTATCAACTAAGGGTCCGAGAGGATGACATACCCAAAACTGCATTTTGTACTCGCTATGTGTAATAACCCGGCTCAAACCGTAGTATTAGTGATGAATAGATGATAAGAACTTACGTCGCCACAATGAACAAGGAAAAATCCTAAGTAACCCAAAACCCTAATTTTGACCCGAAAACTCTAAAAGAGACCAAATACTCAGATGTAAAGCTTTAACACTTAGAAAAGTCTTAGAATAACTTAAATTAAATAAATAATATAAAATATTAAATTAAAAGTCAAAAATTCCCATAACTACGGTAAAATGACCATTTTGCCCCTAGTACAGTAAAAAGTCCTAAAAATATAAAATTTGACACTTGGACACCCAAAATTCGATATTTATATACAATTAATTAATAAAATATAAAATAACAACAAAAATGACCAAATTTCCCTTGCATGGCTGCCACCTAGGAATTTGTGCCCTAAAAGCTACTTTTTGCCTTTTTAAGCGTAAAAATAAGAAAAATATTTATAAATTAAGTATTATTTTGTCCCAATATTTTTTATACAAATAATATACATAATAATATAATAATATAGCTCAACAAAAGAAAACAAATAATTATTTAAAGTCTCTACACAATAAATAAGTTAAAAAATTAATTTTGGTCAAACTAGCTTAATTTAGCTTAAAAGTCTACATTTATTTAATTAATTGCTATCAAAATTATGATAAATCATGAATAGACTAAATTAATTATAAATACATTAATATAATAGGTTTTAGTAGGTTTAGATACCAAAAAGATACATAAAATTAATATTTTATGCATTTATATTCACAAAAATATAACAAAATACAATTTAAAACTCCAATTAAATACAAAATCAGCTTTTTAGTCTCCCAAACAGGCATGGCTGAAACCCCATCTACAAAATCCGATCTTGCATGTCTCAAACAACTCCCACCTCTTAAGCAACTAGTTGGAATTTCGAAAAATTCAATTTTAAAACCAATTGCAATAATTATTCTCCATTATAATTTTTTTTGTAAAAACATACCCAAAACACTCTTCTCTAGATGCATAGTTTGGCTAAGAGGTGAGAAAGAGAGACCTCCAAAAATTCACCAAGTGTTTACAAAGAAGAAGAAGAGAAGAAGAAAAAAGGAAGGAAGAAAAGTTCAAGTGAGGTGCTATAGAGCTAAGTCCATCTCTTCTTCAACTTTTTAGACATCAAAAGAGATAAGCAACTCTCTTAAACTTTTTGATATTCTCCCTCAAGATACCACTCAATCCATCTCTATAACAAACCCTAGCATAAGAAATGAAGAATAACTCAAAAAAGGCGTTATAGATGCAAATAGTGGACTGCTAGGGCAACATTGTGTTTTGTGTTAGCTTGCATGTGTATGTTTTTAAGTTTTATGGCTTGTGTGTATTCTAGAGTTTTGGTTTATGTGAGTTTATAACATGCATGCAAAGAAAACATGCCAAAAATGTACACAACATATGCTAAGCAACCAAAACCCTAAGTAGCCTGATTTTCTGGACTTATTTACTTTCTGGCACCAACTTTAAAACATCATAACTAATTTTAGAAAAATGATCTTAAAGTGATATTTGTGTCCATATCTACAGCTTTGAGTTCTCATTCATACAAAATTGGTTTCAAGTGATTTCGTCGGGTAGAACTCCAGATATCTCATTTTATCCAAGGAGTGTCACATCTTGACCACTCTGAGTTGCAGACCCACAAAACTTAAGTTACAGTGAGAACCAAGACTAGGCCAAAACATAAAACATGTAGAGGACATATTTATCTTTCGGTCCCCCAAAAATGAACCAAAAATATGAAATCTTGATAGGTTAAAAGCCTTCCCAACGTCACTATTAAGGTTCAATGACGACAGACCTCTCTGTCACACATTTTTGTGAGAACCAAAACCTAACTTTTTAGAAGCCAAATCCAAAAGTGGTAAACATTAAAAACGTAGATAACATATTAAACTAAATACTGAGAAATAATCAATCCAAAATAACCTCAGATGACGCCCCAAATGTTTTTAGAATTCTCTATTAAAAACACACTCTACAGACCCTTTTTAGGCTGACTGAACCCTTTTTATAAATTGACCAAAATCTCAAACTCTTTTCAAATAACTTGCCTTAGCACAAAACATAAAACATGTAGGGGACTCTCTGAACTAAAATCTCACCAAATATCAGAGCTATATCCATTTAAATGGTACCCTAAAATCGTGGCCAACAGAGGCCCAATTTCTAAGATTTTCTTTGTAAAATGCTGAAGGGTTTTTACTAAAATAAAATAAATGACCTTTTTAATTTAGGAACTGACCTTGGTAATAAATATTAAAGTTGAAGGAATTAATTGTATCTAATTGGTGTCAAAATTTCAAAAATTAAATCAATGTCTAAGTGCTTCAAAACACTGTCACAACTTTAAAACTAGCAATTAAACTTGTACCTAAATTTGGTTAAGTGTTTGAATGGTGTGTTATTTATGAGACTTGAGTGTGTGAACCTTATATGAACTTTGTGAGTAATTAGTGTATGAAAATGATTCTTTTCATGAAATGAACTCATGCCAATGGTTCGGGTCTATGTTGCTTAAATTGTGGTTATGCTTCACATGCTTGTACTTAATGCTTTAGCAAGTTATACCATGTGCCATGTCATGTTTATATACCATGCAATGATTAATTGTACACGAGAGGCATATTGCACGTCAAGGGCATTTCTCCATTTCATCTTGGGTTATTGGAGTCCCCTTCGTCTCTTTCGATTGAGTTGGGTGACATGAAAATCAATTATTCAGTAGTCGTGGATCTAGGGCGTCCCTAGTTGCCAGATGTGATATTGAATTTGAGGTTTCGATTACAAAAGGGGGATTTAGGCACCATGGGTTCGTCACTAGCATTAATTAGACTTTGAGTTGACGCTTAACGAGCATCCTAGTACTTAAGGTGGGATCGATTGGTCCGGATATGGATGGATAAAATTGGATGGCCCGCCCCCACGCCGTTGCCATAGAGTAAAACGGCTGAGTCATGTAGCTAAGGCGAGCGTTTACCTTTTGCAACGAGGCTAGGATAGGGTAAGTGATCAATATACCATCAAGTCTACTCTATAATTCCCGGCGTGGAATTCATGATACTATTCTCGAAGTACTTGGGGTTAGGCATTTGCATTGCATTCATCTGCATGACGCGTTCACACTTCTGTTCTTATATGTGCTCATCTTGTTGAAAATAATAACTTACCTATATCCCTGTTCCCTTAACTTTACATTGGGTATTATATGATATGTATTGTAGAATATCTCGTTGTGAGTTTGTTAGACGGTTTAGGAAATTTTTTTCTGGGCTTCGGCTCATGGCATTCGTGCCACAGGTGAAGAAGAAGGACAGTTCGAGGAAGGCGTGTTCATTGAGGAAAGAGACTTTGAAGAAGTGGGAGAGTGGCAAGAGCAGGGTAATCCCAACGACGCAGTTTGAAGACGCGAAATATTTACTTTTGATCTTTTGTTCAGTTTTTCCACGGGCATAATGTAACTTTTGTTAAGCTTTCTGGATGACTGTACTTATTAAGTATTTTGAACAATCTCTGAACCGTTAATGATGTATTTATAGGATGTCCATACTATTAATTTATCACATATAATTTCAACAACTTGAAATCTTTACCTTAGAGTTTTCTCTATCTTTTCCTTCTTAGGATGGCGTCTGATGCAGAACCAGCGGGGGAGCCATGGACAGGACCGAAACCTAAAGATTCAAATCCTGAAGAAGATTCAGAAGAGGATCCGGAGGAGATACCTGTAGAGGAGCAAGAACCGATCAACGCCGTCCCTTTAGCGTGGGTTTTTTCAGAGGAATAGCAGGCCGACCCAGATGACGAAGGTGATGAGATGGAGATAGACGAAGAGCCAAATGAGGAAGAATTCGATACTAAGGACGAAGAGGACGAGGACGATGATGATGAAGAAGAATTGGCGATTGATTTCCCATATGATCAGTTTGAGGCGCCACTACCTGAGTCTGATGAAGACGAAGCAGCGGATACCGCCATTTACTATAGTCGCCTAAAGTGCCAAGGCTTCTATGTAGGGGATCGTGTGTACGCCATGATCAGTCCAGAGCACATGTGCATGTGGAGAAAATTGAAAGCTTTTCCACGCTACCTAGGACCAGTACGTGTGATCGAAAAGTGCAGCTAAAGACTCTATCGCTTGGATTTCCCTCCTGGATTTAAGACACCACTAGAAGATATGTTGACCAAAGGGTGGATGCAGTACCAGAGGCCGACAGATGAGAGAGGAATCATCAATCCGTATGATTCGGCCATCAACTTTGACGACCCCGAGACGTGTCGAGAGACCACGATCGCCATAACCAACAGAGTACAGATGGGGCCGAATAGCGTCTAGCACGTTGAGGTGCAGTGGCGCTGCTACAACATTATCGAGGTGACCTAGGAACGCGAGTCGATTGTCTGCCATTTTTATTCACATTTGTTTGTTTGGATGATTAGCGCGATAGCCTTTTACTTTTCCTTTTGACTTGAAGATTGTATGTGTGCTGTGTGAATTTTGACAAACTTGTATTGACTATGAATTCAAATGAAATACAAACCTTTGATGTCAAAATCCCTATAAGCAGTTTTATAATTGTCAACCTAACTCTACAAAATTCCAACCCCTAATAAACAATTAAAAACTAAGATAACTCCCAGAATCGTAACACTCTTTTCTTTTATTCTAGAATGGCGGGTAGAAGACCTAATCACCGATAAGCCAACGGACCCACCAACGATGAGGCACCGAAACTAGCTCAAGTGCTATGAGAATTGGCCGCCAGCATCAATCGCCCGCACGTAAGTGACCGAGCCTAGTTTCTATCAAAGTTAGGGAGGCAACGGGCCCTGGCGTTTCGAGGGGGAGTACAACTGAGGGAGGCAGAGGAATGGCTAAGAGAAATCAAGAAACTGTTCAACTCAATGGGAGTCCAGGATGAGAGCGATCGAGTTGCCTTAGTTGCCCATCTACTAGAAGGAGAAGCCAATCATTGGTGGATTCTGATCACCAACACCCAGGAGGCAGAGACTCTGACGTGGGAGTAATTTGAAAGCCTATTTTTGGAGAAATACTTCCCCGCCCCTTTTCGTCAAGGGCATATTCAAGAATTTTTAGAGCTTAAGGAAGGACAATGATGGTGACGCAGTATGTGAACCATTTCGAGGAGTTAAGTCACTTTGCCACGACCATGGTAATAGATAAAGAATCTAAGGCACGAAAGATCGAATGGGGCTTAGAGCCATCTATCCGAGCAAGGGTGATCTGCTTGCAACTCCATACCTATACCCAAGTAGTGCGCGCAGCCCTGCTAGACAAGACAGATCAAGTTAACTCCAAGAAGACATGGAACCAAAAGAAAGGAAGTACTAGCTCCGGAGGACCGGTGAGGAGCAGCCAGGCGTTTACCCCCAAGAAATCGTATGATCAAGAGTACCAACAAGGATGATCAAGAGAACCCCCTGCAACATCTGTGAGGTGCTTCGAATGCCGCTAACCAGGACATAGGAGGTATGAGTGCGCACACCTCACACAAAGGAATCTAAACAATCAACCCCAGTAGTGGAGGTGACCTCAGACCCAACAGCCTAGGTTCCCGTA
Source organism: Heliamphora ciliata (assembly GCA_032360265.1). NCBI lineage: Eukaryota > Viridiplantae > Streptophyta > Magnoliopsida > Ericales > Sarraceniaceae > Heliamphora > Heliamphora ciliata. The sequence continues at coordinate 11,212 of JAUMHN010434682.1, forward strand.
AAAAGCCCAGGTCGCCAGGCCAGCCATACCGCAGCAAAATGGAAGAGGAAGACCCCCGCTCAATAAGAATTAGAGACCCCAAGGAGGCTTGGGCAGTAACACCCCGACCCTTCTCGTGGCAACGATATTGTCTGCTTTGGACAAAAGCCTTCACAGTTTTGTTCTTCCCAGGGGGTTACCCATCCTTGCATTGCTTCGACCCAAGCACGCTTAACTGCGGTGTTCTACTAGGGTCTCTACCACTTGGGAAAAGGCCTCGTTGCTGTATAAGGTTCCAAGATTTTTCCTTTATAGCCCAAGAACTCCCTCTCCCTTTTCGATGTGGGATACCAGGATATCTTTTAGGTATGATGTCCCGAATTTCGAAAACGTCAATATTTGTGATTTTAATTTATTTTCTTTTAGAAAGGAAAAAAAATGAGACCAAATTTTTTTTCAAAATACAAATACAAATAATCTTACAGAAAAATCTATAAACTTCTAATAGAAATACGGTTACAAGTCTTACATTCTTTCAAAACAGAATAACAATTCTAGCACCGAAACGAAAATCTAAAGACAATTAACAAAGTGCACGAGTCTCGAGGTTCTAACTCCATCTTCCTCCTACAGTGACTACTCTTCTCCGACTTGTTCATCTTGATCATCATCCTAAATCACACCGTCGTTTTCTTGTCCTATTGTGTTATCTGGCATTTAAAATGCCATGAGCTACAAAGCCCAGTAGAAACAACCC
>JAUMHN010434691.1:0-11946 GCA_032360265.1 Heliamphora ciliata
ACCAAGTACCGAAATACCAAAATAAAATATTGAAGCACTTTAATTTAAACTACCGCTACGAAACAGTTAAAAAAATTTAAGCTTATAGTCTATGCGAAAGAAAATCGAACAAAAATCACCAAAATACTACTGCGACTACATTATTACTATTCAAATAGTTGTTAACAGAAATTTTAGAAAAGTGCAATTACTTATGAGGTACAGCAGAACTTGAAATGTCCAAATACATTAACAAACTAGAGAGGTCAGAGTTTATCAATAATTAACAAATATAAACATAAAAGAGTTAAATAAAATATATGCCAACTGAAATAAAAAAAATAAAAGTATTTAATATCTCATTTCATTAGATCTACAAATCTTTAACAATTTTGAAGCTTATTTCATTAAATTTTTCAATCAATCAAAAGTTAACCGCCCATGAAGAGTATGTCACGTTTAAGAAAATAGACAACCATCCCTTACACTAGGCATGTGTGCCCTAGTAGTAGTGTAACTGTCACTTCATTGCACTAGTGAGTTGTGACGCCTATTTCGAGGCACTAACTTCATGGGTATGAGAATTCACATGTGCAACAAGCCTAGAACTTCTTAACCAAACCATCTAACTCACTATCTTAGGTGTCAACCACAAATTTCTCAAGACCATTTCGAAAATTATTTCACTTTTCATTAAGTGTCTTATACTTTTATTTATTTATTTATTTTATTTTTTTCACCAATTCAAGATATTGGTACCAAGTATATACCCAAATCGAACTTTTTACTTCCAACTATACATATTTCAATAAAAATGACATATATAAAATTTTACACATTGTAGATAATTCAAGTAACTATGGTATAATAATAATAATAATTAAAGTCTAAGGCATAAAATATTGAAAAAATCATCTATCCTACGATAACATTTAAAAAATAATAATAGCAAGGTTAACTTAATTTTTTCAAAGCGTAATACAATTAATCGGAATAATTATATAAAATAATTATTTAAAATTATTTAATTAAAATAATTAAATATCATTCAATAATTATTTAAAATTAATTTTTAACATCATTCAATATCAATGTTTTAGAATTAATATTTAATTAAAATAAACTTAAAATTCAATTTTATGCATAAAAAATTATAGGGATAAATTATTTTTAATCTTAAAAAGTCACTTAATAAATCAAACAATGTTTAGATCTAATCTGTTAACGATCGACGCCGATAAATATTAAAAACTACATGCCGAGAAGACACACCTAAAATTTTACAGACAACAAGTTTCGTTCACCATCCGATCAATGCACAAGGAGATATTTTTTCTACCTTATATTCAACTTTAATATGATTATTATTATTATAGTATTAATTTATTTTTTGTATATATATTTTATTTTAAACAAACTAATTATTATTATTATTATTATTATTTAACCATCTTCTATCAAGATATCACAAGACACCTAAAATATAAAATTATTTTAATTTAGAAGTGAGTAAATTAAAAAAATTTACGGTCGTTACAACCTACGCTCCTCAAAGGAATTTTGTTTCCGAAATTTAGGTCGAGTTCCTGAATTATCTATTTACCCATTCATTTTTAATGGTCTCAAATCCCTGGTCTTACAATCTTTTGCTAACATCGTGATATTATTACCCTACCAATACAAAGAATAACAATACAACATTTCAAGCACACCTTCAACAATTAAGCCTTTATGCCGACCACTACCTCAAGAAAGATTAGACTTGTACTAAAGTCAACCAAGCATCAGTGGCAGAAGGTCTAACTCACACCAGTGAATTATCAAGGTACAACCCACACCAAGTATGCTCTGACCTATGGCAATCGAACACACAGTACAACGCTAATGTACAACTGATATTTGTTCTGTTAGGAATTCTCCTAACGTCATGTTTAAACTCGTTTGGCAAATCTGTGACACCACAATTCCATTTAGCTTCATGTTTATTTCTTATATGATATGATGCACTTTTGTCTTGAAAAGTATTTTTGTAGATTTGTGCAGAATGAAGTAACCATTGATTTCACAAGACTTTGAGTACAACAATAAATTTTGGGTGCATGACTGGCATGACCGCTCGAGCGGTCTATCTCGGGCAATCTTTATAGTTTTGTTATGGTTAGCAGCCTTTTTGTTATATATAGTTGTTTTAGGCAACTAAGTTTATGTAGGCGATATAGCTATTCGTGTAAGGTTGTTGCTGAAGAGATTTTGGAGGAGTTTTTATGTGTAAGACTTGACGAATTTATGCAATTCTAAAGCGTCCAGGGATCATCATTCAAGTTATCAAAATTATCAACACATCAAGCACTTGAGAGGATTTTCAAGTGACGAAGTCCGTGGGAGGATTCCGACGGCAAGTAAGCACGGAGTTGGTGCATGAGGATTCGACAAGAAAACGAGTAGCAATAGATTGAGAATTCAACTAGGTATTATAAGGCTTTTCTTGTAACTAATACTTTGTTAGTGCTTGCTTTCTTAAACTTGGTTAAGTCCCGTGGTTTTTACCATTGTTAGGGTTTTCCATGAAAAAAATTGCGTGTCTCTTTGTGTGATGATTGTGTTGTTTTTGTTGGTTGTGTTATTTGATTTCATAGTTGCATATTAAACACTCAAAGTTTTTATTCTCATATCAAAAATCGTCTGTTTCAATTGGTATCAGAGCAGGATTTTTGTTGATCCTAGTTTTGTTTGATTTGCGCATATGGATTATTTGAAAGAAGGTGCTTTCACCAGTAGACCTCCGCTTCTTGACGGGGCTAATTACCATTTTTGAAAAATTAGGATGAGGGTTGTTTTTAAGTCCATTAATGAGAGGGATTGGTTGTTACTGAGGGGTATGCTTACCCAATCACGACTATTGATGAGAAAATTATTCCTAAGCCTTCGACTAAATAGGATATGACTGATTTTAAGAATGCTGGGTGGAATAGTAAGACTATGAAGGCTATCCTTAGCGGGGTCACACATGAGGAATTTCGTAGAATAAGCACTTGTGATTTGGCTAAAAAAGCGTGGGACATCCTGTAAGTCACTCATGAAGGAACTCAAACAGTAAAAATCTCCAAATCTCAACGTCTTACTATAAGTTTTGAAACCCTACGTATGAAAGAAGACGAGAAGTTTGATAATTTTTACGCTAAGTTAAGTGACATTGTTAACGTTTCTTTTAATTTTGGTGAATAGATCTCTAACTCTAAAATTGTTTGAAAATTTTTGAGATCTCTTCTCGAATGCTTCCAACCAAAAGTTACTTCAATAGAGAAAAATGAAGACATTGACTTCATTATAGTTGAAAGTTTGATTGAAAACTTACAAATTTACAAGCTAAATTTTAAAAATTATAAAACTTCAAAAAATCTTGCTTTCACTTCAGCTCAAGGGTTTCCTAGTGATTTTGATAATGAATTCAATTTTAAGATGATGGCAATGTTCGTCTAAAAGTTTAAAAAATTTTAGAAAAACAAAAAACTTAATCAGGACGACAAATCTCAGAAGCGTTTTGGGAATGACAAAACTAAGAATGGTCCTAGATTTTTTGACAAAAAGGGATAAAAATCTCAAAACTCTGCCCCCCAGTGTTATGAGTGCAAAGAATTTAGGCACATTATTTAGGAATGTCCTAACAAGATGAAAAAGAAGCAAAAAAGTATTTACTGTAACTTGGGATGATGAAAGTGAACTTGAGTTGATTGATGAAAATGATAACTAATATGATGACGATTATGTTATTGCATTTGTTGCTTTTGTTCACGAGGAGTCTAGTGAAACTGATATAGATGAGAATGTGAGTGAAAGTGAGAAAGAAGAATCAAACATAATAATTGTGGAAGGGGAACACAATGACACTCTCCAGATAGCTTACGATAAGCTCTACAAGGAGAGTTATGTGTTAATTAAGAAATGTGCAAAACTTATTTTTCAACTTAAAACTTGTGAAAGTGAGAAAGAGAAACTTATGCAAGAGCTACTAATGGCTCAAGCAAAAGAAGAAGACATGAAAAATGAATTGAATGTCTTGTGCATTACTTTGGAAAACTGTAAACAAGATAAGAAAAGATTCATGTTATTAAATAATGATAAATCTTCTAGAATGTCTAAGTTAGAGAATAAAATAACTGATCTTGAAAACAAATTGAACAATACTAATGGTACTCTTAAGCATTGGAATGTAGATTCAATTGCATTAGATGGATTACTCGGAGATCAAAAGGCAGCAAGTGACAGATCTGGACTGAAATTTGTTGGGACTTTATCAAATAAGCAGTCAACTAAAAATCTCAAAGCATCTCTAAGGTTTGTAAAAGCCAAGCAAACTGAAGGGGTGAGTGTCAAAAGCAGTGAACATGATGAATTCTCCAAGGTAAAGTCAAGTGGGAACAACGCGACGGGTAAGGTCACCACACAAAATAGAGCGGTAAGAAAATCTAATTCTCTTCTTATCTGTCATCATTGTGGCATATTGGGTCACATTCATCTTTACTGTAAACTTTTACATCGCATGCCCATAACTGATAAGAAGTTTGTGCCCATTTATTATTACTGTGGAGTGAGAAGTCATATTAGACCACATTGTTTTAAATTGCATGACATGTCTGGCTTGAGCTATCCTGTGAAGTTTGACAGACCGTCTCTACCTAAGGCTCCTAGAATACATTCGATAGAGTCTGTTCCTGTGAAAACTAGGAAAGTCTGAATTCAATCTAAAGATTTAAAACCTACGTGGTTCAAACTACTATGAGAGCGCAAAGTTCACACATATGGTATCTTGACAGTGGATGCTCTCGACATATGTCAGGGGACAGGTCTTTGTTTGCTACTTTAGAGTCATATAATGGTGGGATGGTAACTTTTGGGGACAAGAATTCCACTAAAATCATAGGAAAATGTACTATTTCTTCTCCCGAACTTCTTACATTGAAAAATGTCCTTCTGGTTAACGGTTTAAAGGCAAATCTTTTGAGCATTAGTCAGATGTGTGACGCTCATCATGAGGTGCATTTTTCAAAATATAACTGTATTATTTTATATAAGAAAGGTAAAACAGTCATGCATGATGTTAGAACATCTGATAATTGTTATGGTATTGTTTCCTTAAATGCTAAAACCTGTAATTCTGTCAAAATTAATGATGCAAAATTGTGTCATAGGAGACTTGGACACATTAATTACAATGAGTTATCTAAGATTTTCAATAAAGAGTTGATCAAAGGAATTTCAAAGTTGGGTAGCCCGCTGAATCATGTCTGCGGTGCTTGTTATATAGGTAAATAGACCAGAGTTCCTCATAAGAAGACTAATATCTTAGGCACCAAAGCTCCTCTAGAGCTGATTCACATAGACTTAATGGGACCAACGAGGATAGAAAGCTTAGGAAAGAAAAAATACATTTTTGTGGCCGTGGATGATTTCTCTCGTCTTACTTGGGTTAATTTTCTGAGAGAGAAGTCTGAAAATTTTTCTATTTTCAAAACTCTTGTTCTTAAGCTTCAAAATGAAAAATCTAATTCTTACAACTCTGTTATCCGCATTCAGTCTGTCATGGTAAGGAGTTTAGAAACTCCGACTTTACTTCCTTTTGTGAAGATTTGGGTATACATCATGAATTCACTGGTCTGAAAACTCCTCAGCAAAATGATGTGGCTGAAAGAAAAAAATGAGTTATTCAAGAAATAGCTTGTGTTATGCTGCATGATAAGAATCGGCCACAACATTTTTGGACAGAAGTTGTGAATACTACATGTTATACCATTAACCGTGTCTACCTGAGACCATGGATTCTTCACACTCCCTATGAGCTTTAAAAAGGTACATAGACTAGGGATTCTTCACACTCCCTAGTAGTAAATGCTACATTTTTCGAAATAGAGAACAACTGGATAAATTTGACTCCTGTAGTGACGAGTTAATCTTCTTAGGGTACTCTACAAATAGTAGAGCTTATCGAGTCTTTAACAATAGAACATCTACTGTTATGGAATGTATAAATGTTGTCATTGATGATGAACCTACTCTTACACCTGCTGACACTAATTTACTTATTTCAGGCAAACTCATTGAAGAACTGGAAGCCAAAAAAGCTGAAAGCCATCCTAACCTAGAAGGAAGTGAAGAAACTGCCGAGAAGAATCCCACTAATGTGAAATAGGGTTCTCAGCCACAAGAATCTGAACCTAGAGGTTCTCAGAAGAAAGGATTTGAACCATCAGCAAGGGTGAAGCTCAACCATCCTATAAGTCAAGTTCTTGGAGACGTCACAGGTAGGATCTTGGTGTTAAATGCGGGATGAGGTAACATTTCTGTGTTATGTGTCTTTAATTGAGCCAAAAAATGTCACTGATGCCTTTCTTGATGAATGTTAAACTAATGCCATGCATGAGGAACTAGATCAATTTGCTAGGAATAATGTATGGGAACTAGTCCCTCGGCCCTCTGACAAAAATGACATTGGAACCAAATGGATATTTAAGAATAAAACAAATAAACTTGGTGAAATTGTTAGAAATAAGGCTAAGCTGGTTGCTCAGGGTTATACTAAGGTGAAGGAATTGATTTTGATGAAACATTTGCCCCAGTGGCTCGTCTTGAATTGATTAAACTTCTTTTTGCCATTGCATGGAAGTTTCACATTAAATTGTTCCAAATAGATGTTAAGAGTGCATTTTTGAATGGTGATCTTAAAGAAGAGGCATATGTTAAACAATCTAAAGGGTTCGTCGACTTGTCCTTACCTAACCATGTTCTGAAACTGAGAAAAGCTCTCTATGGGTTGAAACGGGCCTCTTGAGCTTGGTATGATAGGTTGACCTCGTTCTTGTTGAAAAAATATTTTTCTAAAGGTGGTGTTGACAGAACCCTATTTATTTTCATTCATAACAAGGATATTCTTGTTGCAAAAATCTATGTTGATGAGATAGTGTTTGGGTTGATTGATGACAAATTAGTGAAAGAATTTTCGATAGAAATGAGCAATGAATTTGAAATGAGCCTAATAGGTGAATTGAGCTACTTCTTAGGTCTTCAGGTCATACAATCTGAGTTTGGCATGTTTATTTCTCATTCCAAATATGCTAGGAATCTTGTCAAAAAAATTTATCCAGAAAACTCGAAGCATGCTCAAACCCCGATGAGCGTCACTACTAAGCTGTCCAAAGATGAGTCTAGCAAACCTGTTGACCAGACCATGTACCAAAGTATGATTGGTAATTTGCAGTATTTGATAGCGAGTCGCTCTGACGTTGATTTTAGTGTTGGAGTGTGTGCTAGATATCAAGTGTGTCCCAAAGAGTCTTATCTTTAAGCTGTTAAACGTATTATCAAATATGTGAGTGGGACTTCTGGGTATAGAATTTGGTTTACCTATGATACGACGGCTGACATCGTAGGTTTTCTGATGCTGATTGGGATAGGAGTGTCGATGATAGAAAAAGCACCTCGGGTGGGTATTTCTACATAGAAAACAATTTTGTCTCCTAGCACAGCAAAAAGCAAAACGCCATCTCTCATTCTACAGCTAAAGCCGAATATATAGCAGTTGGGAGTGGTTGCACTCAGCTTCTATGGATAAAATAGATGCTGTCTGATTATGGTTTTGAATAGGGTCCTATTGTGTTGTATTATGACAACATCAGTGCAATAAATATATCTAAGAACCCAGTTCAACATTCTCGAACTAAGCACACTGATATTCGTCACCACTTTATTCGGGATCTTGTTAAGGACAACACAATTGTTCTTGAGCACATAGATACTGAGTTTCAGCGAGCAGACATTCTAACCAAACCCCTTGACCATCTTCGGTTTGAGTTTCTCAGAAAGACTCTTGGAGTCTGCCTAGTTGAGTAATTTCTTCATTCATAAAAAAAAATATAAAAATAGAAAGGGGAGGGGGGTCTGGGAACATAGTGTTAAGTACCATTTTGTATACCTATGTATCTGTATGTTTGTATCTCGATTTCATTCCTGGAGGCTTGTTGATTTCTGTGTTGGTGTTGGTCCAATCATATAGCTTCTGAAATACATTCTGGCCTAATTCTATTCTGTACACACCTGTTTGAATATAGTAGTCAGGTTTGCCATGTATTAGAATCAAATAGTTTTTGAGTTCTTACTCAGTACCAGTTTACCTTGATTGCATGAAATGACCTATGTTGACGATTCTTATGTTCTCTAAAGATTAACTTTTCTCTGATCTGGGCATCATTTTTTTATTCTTGATTGAGGAAATAGCTACCTATGCGGGCTATATCTTTTTATACGTACTAGTGTATAGCTACCTCAGTATTTGTGCTAACATCTATTTTTATTTGAAAAAATGACTACTTATGCGAATCTTACTTTTTTCGTTCGTATTAGTGTGAAAAAAGATTAACTTATGTTCTCTAAAGATTAACTTTTCTTTGATCTGGGCATTATTTTTTTATTGTTGGTTGAGGAAACAGCTACCTATGCGGACTATATCTTTTCGTACGTACTAGTGTGTAGTCGCCTCGATATTTGTGTTAACATATGTTTTTATTTGTGGAAATAACTACCTATGCGAACCTTATTTTTTCGTTGTATTAGCGTAAAAGCTGCCTTTGCATTCAAAATCTCTTGATATGGTTAGCTCTAAAAATGGCTACATAAGCGAGCCTTACTTTCTTGTTGGACTTAGTGTGGCAGCCGCCAGAGGAACAATCTTCAACCATGTTCTTCTTTTTCTTGCTTGGATTAAGGGGGAGTTTATCTGACGAGCATGTTTGAGTTGAAAATGGTGTCAATTTGTGTGACACTTGGCTGTCTGAACAGTTTAAGTAACTCGAATCATTTGTCTCTAAATGTGATAAAACTTAGTATACTTGCTCAAATCAGATCATACGCTCACATGAAATCATAGAATTTATTCTGAATGTATTTCATCTCTTGTATGAGTGTGCCATAACTTACGTTGATTGAAAGTTTTGTCTCTGGGTCAGTAAGTTCACATAGCATACATACATGCTGGGCTACGTCTGGGTACTTCGTACTTAACTCAAGAGTTCTCTTTTTCTCCCTCGCCAAAAAGACTTTCTTTTTGTTTAAGTGGTTTTGTTTGTCAGTGGGTCACCGCTCGCTATACTACTCGAGCGGTATTTCGAGTGGTCTTTTGGTCTTCTCGGTTCTTTTGCTCTTTGAAAAATTTACCGAACCTTATTTTTCACCGCTCGATAGACTGCTCGAGCGGTTTTATCACCCTCCGGTTTCTCGTTTTGTCTTTTGTTTTCTCAATCTGTGAGGGTATACTGCTCAAGCGGTCTAAGGACCGATCAAGCGGTCTTACACGCTTTTCAGCTTTTTCAAATACTCCTCACGGGTATGAGGGTTCATTCTCTCCTTACTTTTCTCTCTCTTCTCGGCGATTCATCATCAAAGCTTGAAGTTTTTGTGCGTGGATTTTCTTGTGGTCTTTGCTAGTTTGTAAGTTTTCTCTTCCTCACTTTTTTTTCTCGTTTCTTCCTTTCTTTTATGCTTAAGGTTAGATTTTTTTTTTGTTTCTCTCTCTCTTTATATGTATTATATGTTTCTTTAGATAACTCTCCATTTTTTTCTTGTGTGTGTTTTTTGTTTTTTTTTTCTTCTTCCTTTTCTTTGTTCTTCTTGTTCCTCTATTTATTGGCGTCCTTTATTTGTTCACGCTCTTGGGTTTGTCTAGAGTGTTTTCTTGAAACTCTTGTGTTTTCGTTCTATAGCCCTAAACATCATGCCTCCTAAGTATAGAGCAAAATCCACCGCCCCTGGGAATATCTCCGAATTCTCACGTCGTTTTAGGTCTAAAGCTTCTCTCAAATCTTTTCTTGAATCTTTCTCCAAACGATCGGTTCTCTTGGAATGTAGTGTTATCCTTCAGGACTTCCCGAATCACCCTATAATTGCCTCTTTTCTCGCTCTTAAGTGGGATGCTCTCCTGTCCTTCAATTCCTCTATTTATGTGAATCTTACTCTGATGCGAGAGTTCTATAACTCTCTTATTGAGCAGTTGTTGGAGGTTGAAACCTTTTTTGGCCATGTTCGTGTGGTTGATTTCATGCTTACTCCTGATACTATCACCTCTTGGCTAGGCCTTGAGTCTTGGCCTGTTGATGCCATCTTTTCCCGTTCCTCTTTCTTTCGCGAGGAATCGTTTGATTATAAATCGACTGCCTCTGCCCTCTGTGGCACTACTCGTTCACGGATTATTGGGGTCTTGATCCCTCAACGCGATTTTACCTCTGACTATAGGCTTCTCAATCTTATCCTTTGTGCAAATGTTGCTCCTAAAGGACAAACTTCTGAGATTTCCTAGCCTTAAGGCTTTCTGATGTGGGCAATTGCGAATCACAAGCCCATTGATATTTGCCTGGTTATGTTCTTTGCCCTTGTGCGGATTGTCGGTGGTAAATCCTCTCTTGGTTTACCTTTTAGGTTTCTCATTACTCAATTTCTATGTTCTTTTCGTGTTCCTGAATATCATTCTGGAGATCACCCTAACGAACTTTCCTTTCTTCCTAAACCCATCTCGAAAACCACCCTTAAGCAGAGTTCCTCCCATCTTCCCAAAAGTTCACCTACTGTAGGTACCTCTAAATCCAGGGCTGCCAATGCCGAGGAGTTGGATCTGGACCCTGATGTTAATCTTTCCCCCGAGCTGGAGATTCTTGACCGTTTAGCGTGTCTAGAGGCCAACGTAGGTATGATCTGTGATCACATCAACTTGCTTCACGCTAATGTTCAAGGCCTCATTCAGCACGAGCATGCAGTGTGGCAGGAACAACAAGAGTTCATGGGTTTTGTTTGTTTCCGTCTTCCCCCTTCTCAGTGATTTTTTTTAATTTTTTTTACATGCTTTGCTTGGTACATTGTTTTTTTTTTTTTGCCTGGTCTGGTTTTTGTTTTTTTTTTCGCCCTGGGTTGGTAATTCAGTGCCAAAGGGGGATATATTTTTGCCCATCACAAGATATCACAGGAAATATTTGGTACATTACTTGGTACATTTTTTTGGTGGATCACAGCATATACTTGGTAACATTTTTTTTGGTGGATCTTGATTTTTGGAGATATGCATACTAGTGCCATATGTGATTGTTCATATTTAGATTTTGGATATTGAATGGATATCGACTCAATTTGGATATTGAATGGATATTGCAACATTTTGGATGAATACATACACTTGCTTATGTCGGTTGATATTATTGGATTTTGCATCTTGTGTTAGCATTTTGTGGTTGGTTGCTTTTATTATGTTGGTTGGTTTTTGTCACAGAATTGCCAAATGAGAAAATTGTTAAGAATTCTCCTAACGTCGTGTTCAAACTCGTTTGGCAAATCTATGACACCACAATTTCATTTAGCTTCATGTTTATTTCTTCTACGATATGATGCACTTTTGTCTTGAAAAGTATTTTTGTACAACAACAAATTTTGGGTGCATGACTAGCATGACCGCTCGATCGGACTAAAGACCGCTCGAGCGGTCTATCTCGAGTAATCTTTATAGTTGTGTTAGGGTTAGTAGCCTTTTGTTATGTATAGTTGTTTTAGGCAACTAAGTTTATGTAGGCGATATAGCTATTTGTGTAAGGTTATTGCTGAAGAGATTTTGGAAAAGTTTTTATGTGTAAAGACTTGACGAATTTATGCAATTCTAAGACGTTTAGAGATCATCGTTTAAGTCATCAAAATCATCAACACATCTAGTACTTGAGAGGATTCTCAAGTGACGAAATCTGTAGGAGCATTCTGACGGCAAGTAAGCATAGAGTTTGTGCACAAAGATTTGACAAGAAAACGAGTAGCAATAGGTTGAGGATTCAATTGAGTTTTGTAAGAATTTTCTTGTAACCAATACTTTGTTAGTGCTTGTTTTCTCGGACTTGGTTAAGTCTTGTGATTTTTATTCTTATTGAAATTTTTCACGTAAAAAATCTT
>JAUMHN010434701.1:0-33611 GCA_032360265.1 Heliamphora ciliata
ATCATATACTTGTATTTTTAATCTAAAATTTTAAATACCCAATTCACCCCCCTCTTGGGATTACACACGTAATATCATTTATATACCCAGCATCAGGGATAGGAACATCCCCTTGGCCAACACCACGTCCTCGGCCTCGACCACGGCCTTGTCCTTTCCTCGCAGACATCGTGTCTATATAAAAGGAGACAATACATAAGATGCAGCACATATGCATAAACCACATAAGTATGCTAACGCATAAGCACATAGGTTCATGCTAAACAAACCCCACATACTGAGGAGAACCGATATGAAAGACACGTCAATCTGGATAACCTACTCAGATTTTCTACTAGAAATCACGTCAGCTAAACCCGTTTCTAAATTGGCTCCCAAGTTTGTTAACATAAACACCCAAAGGCAGGACTAATCAATCCCACAGTTCAACTCCCATGCTCACATATATACATAATCTCATGCTTAACATGCTAAACACGTTCATGTTATCAAAGCATCTAAATACATGCAATCAAGCACACGTAATCAACCTCACACGGTAATGCACCCTCTTCCCACAGCTCTTAGGTATTCGAACCCAGAGCTCTGATACCAAGTTGTCACGCCTCAAATTCGGGTCATGTGACACACCCACAAGCAACCAAATATAATACCTAACCCGAGAATACACTCTAAAAAATAATTATACATGCATTGTATATAATCGCCAAACGACTTACATTATATGGTTCTAACATCGAAAAACATATAAACATACATGATACAGAAAGAACCAAAAAGGAAAGACTATAGATCTTCCATTCCCTCAGCAACCCCAGATCAACCTGCGTGACCGGTACCTGAAAAATATTTTAAATTCCATATCGTGAGCCAAAACTCAGTAGATACAAGATAACACATGCAATATAAGCTAAACATACTAGGAAAACGAGGTGCAGTTTTAGACTCTCTTTCAAGCCTTTAAAATAATTTTCACAAGCAAGGGAAGCAAGAATAGCAACCATGTTGGACTCACAAGTGCCTTGAAAACGGTTTGAAAACGATTTTCATATCGCAATTCACGCGATTCTTAAAAACAATTCAAAAGTTGGTTTTATCTATCCCATAATACATTTCTTGCAATCCATGTATCTTCTCGGACTTCCACTGAAGGACCGTAGCCCCCGTTTAATGCAACATATGCCACCCATGCAACACACTCAACGCACGCAACTCATGCAATTTCTCGAACTTTCACCGAAGGACCATTATCTGCCCAAACTAATACCTTATTGACTATAGCCAATAAATATCTTCACGGACTTTCACCGTGAGACCATTATCCGCCCCTCATATTCATCTTTACGGACTTTCACCGAGGGACCAATATTTGCCCCACATATGCATTTTTACGGACTTTCACCGAGGGATCACAATCCGCCCCACATGTGCAATTTTAAGGCTAGAGTTTTAACCAGTGCAACACATGCACACATAAAAATCATAAGATCACATATGACCACATAGGACCACATATCCGTTCTATAACGTACAAGAATAAAACTAATTACAGTTCTATAATCACGAGAGCAAATATGACCACGATGTCCCACATACAACACCACATAACCCGATAAGACATCACATGCAACACACCCATCATCCGTTCACCCGAACGACCCGTCCACACACTGGGACAACCAACACTTAACCCAGTGGCCAACACCTAAACCTCCCACAGATCGGTTCTCAAGAAACCCCACCATTAAATCGAACCACGGACCCACACTTCCCGCACATAACCAGCATGCACACAATCATGTAACAACACCCAAAACGAACCATGCACGTCACACATGAGGACGGCACGACAAAAACACCCAAGGTCACGACATTACCTCCGAAGCCACCACACAACCAACCTAATCCCCAAAAAGAATCCAACAATATTTCAGTTAATTAATCCCATAACTAATCAATTGAATACCGTTAGAAACCAATCAGAAACCATGAAACCAACCAAAACCACCAAATAAACACCAAACGCCCACATAGAGCCCCAATCGACTAGACCCCACCCCCAGTCGACTGAAAACCTTCGGGAAAAGCCAAAAACCCAAAACAGAAGCATGTCAATCGACTGACCTCGCTGGTTTAGTCGACTGACCTCTCAAACTCCAGATCCAGTCGATTGACCTTGCGTAGAAACCATTTTTAAGCTACGATTTTAGCCTCTAAAATCTCAAATCAAAGCCTCCAAACTCCCGTCTAACACTCTCGAACATCCACATGCCCTGGCCTAACACCAAGACCTCAAAATAAACACCCGATACCCGATTCCATCCACCGAAATCAACGAAAAACGATTTTAAACCCTAAAACCCAACTTTAAAACAAAATCAGATCTCATGCAATTTGACCGGTAAAAACACACACGATTACATGTAGCACCCTTATAAGACATGAGAGTCTAGGATCCTACCTCGGTGAGTTAAAAACTCGATACCTCGAGCCACGTGCAAAATCGAGCTTCATCAGAATAAAATTCCGTCCAGACGGATGCGTGCGTAGACCACGATGCCAATAGCAAGGATCGACAGTTTGATCGTCGAAAATCGAGCTTCGGGCCCCCGAGAAGTTAAAGAGAAGGCAGAGAGAAAAGGGTGAAAATTTAGCTGAGAAGTTTTGAAAATATCTTTTGAAAATATCTAATGCCAGATATTTATAGGCCTTTAAAATATATATTTTTTTGAAATTTTAAAATTCCCACCGCAACATTCCACGGCCCCAAGAACCTACCCCACATGCATATCTAATCCCGATCATGCATCAAAAGCATATAAACATGCAAAATCAAAAACGAAAAACACGTGTCGAAAAACGCCGAAAAAAAAAACGAGTCAGGGTCTCACAAAGATAAATTCTCCAACAAAGCCCAAATACACACTCACAAGGCCTGAAACTAAAAATAAAATCCAAGTAGAAAAAATGGTCTAACTCAAGTAAGAGTCCAATTCTTTTATTTAAGCACATGAAAATTTTAAGAAAACCCATTGGATCAAGCCCAAACTTATTTTCTCGAAGCTCAAATAAATTTAAAGTTTGAGCCTAAAAAATATTAATTCTTTTGGCCAAAAAATATTATTCTTATGGATATATATATATGTATATTTAAATATAGATATATGTAGAGATAGATAGATAGATATATGTAGAGATTCTTTTTTTAATCACATGATGGACCCCACAAAATCTTATTAATTAAATAAAATGTAACCTCAAATCCAAGATTGCATTGAGCCACAAAAACTTATGTACTTTTTCTCTTGACTTTTAATTGTAGAAAAATATCTACATTTATTTTCTATGTATGGATATGTATCTCTTAATCCCACATATCATCTTTTAAGCTAAAATAATGATATATAAGAATATATATACGCTTTTTCTCTACCAATTAACCACCATGGTGCTAGGGTTGTCTACTAAAAATTATAATTTTTGGTTTTAGTATTTAATTTTATTTATTAATAAAAGAACTTTTTTTATTTTTTGAGAATCTTAATCAGTAATGTATACATTTTATTATTCATTTAATGTCGTGCATGTATACCTTTTATTCTACACATTATTTAATCTGATGAGTAGAGTTCGGCTTACACACTGAAGACTAGATTAAAGGTTCTTGTAGAATATAAGTTTTTGGTTCACAGTCTTAAATGGAATTGGACAAACCATCGGTATCACTGTAGTATAATATTTTAGTAGATCTGTCTTGATTATGAGGAACGATAATTGTTTCGACAATTGCTTCGACTCATTGTGTTAGTATACTTTATGTGTATTGAACAGAACTAAGTTAGGGTAAATAATTTTATACTGACTATATAAATTAATTTACACCCCATGATTATTATGAGTACTTATACTCTTAATTCTGAAATAATTATTATTCACGTATATTTAATAATTATTATTTTAATTAATTAGAGGGTGCGATCTTTTATGGGTCTATAATTTCAATGAGTTGGATAACAATATTAATTATATGGTGAATATTAATTATTGACGAAATCTACATCTCGAAAAATAGGAATTGGTGATACCCCCTTAAAGGAGCTTATAAGTTTTGACCGAGCCAAACCCTGCAGATAAATTTTATAATCCAGCAGCCAAATAAATTAAGCGAGAGATCTTAAGGAATTTTCTAAGAAGCTGATTAAATAAAATTATTAGTAATTCTATTTAGTCGATGGGTATCTGTAATCTTAACGTGGAAGAATAAATAATCATGTAATAATAGGAGTTCAAATAATTCAGTTTTGAGAATAAGGTTGTGAGTGCAATTATAATTATTTAGTAGAGTGAATTATAATGTATGTTTTTATAAAATTATTTTTGGGTTGAGGTAAGATTTCATAATTACATTAGAAGTTCATGTTTAATTTACTCCACATGTCTCTGATGTAGACTATTTAAATGCGGTTATAAACCTTGACCCAATAATTCATATTATTTAGTTAGTATTAGACGGCTAGGGTTTTCACGTTCTTTAAAAATCTAAGCCTAATCAAAATAGGTTTTGAAGAACACGAAGAACGTAGCCGATACTACGATCGAGTTCTGGTATTTGGGAATACACCAGAAGACTTGTACTAGAGATTTGACTAGAAGTCAAAAATCGTGGCGGATTGTTGACTAAAAATTATTGTAGCAACCGAAATCATCCAACCAGATTTCAAAAGGTATAATCCTAAAACTAATTTTAGGAGTATTATCAGGTTTTATTTTATTGATCGATATCAAATGTTTTAATCTGCTGTCAGTTTCGGTGTTTGCCCATCTAGTTATTTTTTGACTAAAATTATAAACATAAGGTCACGAACACCATTATAAGAAATGGGTCGTGACAGACCCATTTCATAGAATGGCGTCCGTGACCCATAATCTTAGAATCTTGGCGATTTGCCCCAACACATGGGACCCATCAACTCAACCTTGGTTAAAAGTTAACCCTAAGGTTTGTCTTGAGCCACTAAAAAAGTCATGTACTTTCCAACACTTTTAGTCCTACAAAATGTTATTATGTTGCTTTATTTATAAAGATATGCATATTATATTTCCATATTTCCTCTTTTGAATCATAATTCTGATTCGTAATAATATATACACTTCTTCTCTACCAATCACCTTTTGAGCCAAAATATCTTCGTAGATATTTTATACACTATTTTACCTCTTTAATCCGACTTTAAGCCATGTGAACTAAATACAAATAATAATTTATTTTCAAGACCATAATTATTTTTCAACCCTTACCATCAAAATCTTATTCAAGTACCCTTTACTTTAACGCTTACCATCAATTGTCAATCCATGGCACTATTTGTACCCTTGGATGACCAAGGTTAGGTAAGGCTATGGAAAGCCACACCCAAACGCTTGTCCTATATAAACCACCCCACCCCTTGCCTTTTTCTCCTTTATGCTAATGTAGACACCCCAATTTGATCAAGCCGAATCTTAGGCATCCGTCTCGAATGCTCCTCAATGACAAAAACTGGGAAATTGTGCTCAAGGATACTCCTAAACAAGCAAAGTCAAGAATTCGGTTCATGTGAGACCCGGACCCGTCTCTTTTTGAGTTATATATATGTTTGACGTGTTTCTTTCCATATATGTATATTTGTTTACCACCTTTCCCATTGTTCAAAACAACATGTTTTCTATAGGTGTTATACGTGTTATGGATGTGGGGGTTTGTCTTAGTTGCTTCGCTCGATTTTCTCCTAGCGATGACCGCTCGAGCGGTGGGTGTGCGCTCGAGCAGTGGTGTGGTAGATATGTATATCGGCAGTGGTCCGCTCAAGCAGTGAGGGGAGCACTCGAGTGGTGGTGGCCTGGCGCAAAAATCTATAAAGCCCACAAAGTATCTTGAGTCACAAAAAAATATCTTTTCATGCCTATCACTTTCTCTACACCTTTTCTCTACCTTCTCTCTAGTTTTTAGGAGGGCCCAGACTTAGTTTTTGAAGGTCGAATAGCAGATCCTTGCTATCGGCGACGTGGGTTTTGCATCCATCCAGACGGATTCTTGTTCCGATGAGGTTCAATTTTTGAGGCTTTAAGTTTTGACTCATCGAAGTAGGATTCTAGACCCTACTGTTGTTAAAGGGTGTTATATGTAATTATATGTGTTTTTACCGGGTAAAAAATGCATTAAATGTTGTTTTCATGTTTAAACCATGATTTTGGGTAAAAAGTGAGTTTTACGTCTTTTCTTAGTTTTATACTTGTTCCGGATGCATTGGTATACGGGATTTTCAAAAAGAGGTTTGAAAACGTGGTATTTTGCAAGGGTTGTGAAAAATGTATTTTTGGAGGTTTGGAGCTAACCCTTCGGGTTGAGTGTCAACTTTTAAAATCTTGTGATGAAAGTATGTTTTTACATGCTAGTAGATCTCCAGGTGAAAGGATTGGATCTCTTTTCATACATGTGAATGTATAACTATTTTATGGGTTTTGCGTAGTTAAGTTACGACGGGTTTTTAAGTGTTTTCCATAGATGTACCGTGACCGTGGGTATGTTGAGTTAGGCCGCAATTGCTCCTCGGTGGAACTAGAAATGTACGCAGCATAGGTGCTTTGTACTTTCGAGTTAGTCCTTGTAAATTAAGCAGTGGGTACTTTGTACCCTCGGGTTTTGGGCCCGTAAATTAAGCTTTTGTTGGTTGCCTCCTTTAATGGCGTCGTTATCGTGACTCCGTATGGAACTTGTCATTACTTAGCAGACCCTAAGTGGTGTTAGAGTAATGGGCAAGAATCTATAGTTGTTACCTTTATCTGTGCGGTAGAGTCGGTACATTGAATTTTATTTTACCTCTTTCTCCTCGGCTGTGTGGCCCGAGTGGAGCATATTGCTTTATTATTGCTTTTCCTTAACTGTGGCATGATATCTATGAGGATGAAATGCATGGTTTCAAGGATAGAAAACTTGTGGCTTTTGAGAGAAAATCCTTTTTGACTCCTACGGTTGAGTCTATATGCTTATAATTGCATAACATGCTTTACTGCTTTACTGTCTATTCCTATTAGGTTTCGGCTCACGGTGTATGATTTTGCTGTAAAACCATTTTCAGGTGAACATGTGGAGTTGACCTAGATGCCCATGGTGACGGAAGACTTGCTGTAGTTTTTCTTTTTTTTGAGACATGTACTTTTACATTCAATGCGATGCCTATTTCAGAAGGTGAGTTTTGTACGCCTTGAGGCGATATACTTATTCATGTATGAGACTGCATTCTTACTGTTTATGAGAGCTAAATTTTTGGAATCTTTTATCCAAATGTTGTATACTTTAACTTCCAATTGCAAATCTTACTTTCATAAATGGTGTTATGGTGGGCTTTCGTGTGACCCTGGTGTTTAGGGCGTGATAACTTGGTATCAGAGCTCTGGGTTCGAATACCTAAGAGCTGTGGGAAGAGGGTACATCACCTTGTGAGGATGTGCGTGTTCTTGATTGCCTGTGTTTTAGCGTTTTGTTAAGATATGCATGATAGCCTGTTCAGCATGATAGTGTGTATACATGGGTATGGGGGTTGGACTTTAGGAATGATTTGTCTTGCCTTTGGCCATTTGGATTAACAAACTTGGGAGCCAAGTTAAAGACGCGTTTCGCAGACATAATTTTTAGCAAGGAATCTAAGTAGGTTATCTAAAGTGATGCGTCATTTTTGTTGGTTCTCCTCGGTATGTGAGATGTGTTGACATGATCTTAAGTGGCTATGTGTTAGCATGCTTATGTGAGTTATGTATTTTACATTAGCAATAACATGTTGTATGGATGATTGTGCTGTTATGTTGCTTTCGTATAGAATTATGTCCACGCGGGGAGGACGAGGCTGTGGTCGAGGTTGTGGCCGTGGTTCTGGCCAAAGGAATGTTCCAGTCTCAGTTATTAGGGATGTTAATGCACCCCAAGGACCTATTGACGGAGTAAATCTATTGCGTGAGATGGTTGGCTCCATCCGACAACTGGCTGAGGCCTCTAGGAGAAGAGAGAGTGTACCCAAACTGAGGGCGACGGTCGCAATGCACGAGTTTCGCCATCTGGACCCTCCTACATTTTATGGGGATCCCAACCCTACGATAGCCACTGAATGGCTGGAGCTAGTCACTAGGATTTTGGACATGCTTCAGATAGAGGAAGATGATCTGAGGGTTACTTTTGTTGCCTTCTAGCTGAGGGAGAGTGCTCACATGTGGTGGAAGTTTGCCAGGACTACCGTTGGAGGCATTTAAGAGGCATTCACGAAGGTATTTTTGGAGAAATACTTTCTGACGACTTTGAGGGATCGCTACAGAGAGGATTTCCTTTTTCTGACTCAGGGGACGATGACAGTTGTTGAATATGAGGCCAAGTTTACTAGCCTATCCCGGTTTACACAGGAGATTAAGCCCATAGATGAGTTCTGTACGAAGATGTTTGAGAGGGGTTTGAGGCCCGCTATCAGAGATAGAGTGGTGCCATTCAGGATGAAGGTCTTTACAGAGCTGGTAGAGACCGCCATGAAAGTGGAGGACACCCTGAACGAGACGCGCAGAGATAGAGACAGTAGGAGTCAGCAAGATGGGGGACGTACACAAGGTCAGGGACGCAGGGAGAACAAGCGTCGACGGACATCTGGTCCGAGTTCTCATCCAATGGGTTCGTATCGGCCACAATCTTTTGCATTCATGCCTCCCATAGATTCAACGGGAAGGTCAGACCAGAGAAAGCTTATTTGTCATCGATGCCAACGACCAGGGCATCGTGCGGTAGAATTCCAGAGTCCAGTGCCTGTTTAGGTACAGTAGAAGTCGCAAGCGTAGGAGAGGGAGTCAGTGGTATGTTTTGAGTGCGGTCAGTCTGGGCATATGCGTAGGAACTCCCCTAGAGAAGGGAGTATGTGGAGTACAACTGGAGCACTTGTTACTCCATCCACCCAAGGACGTCAGCCATCTAGATTTGCAGAAGGGGGCACTTCAGTACAGTCGTGCAGGCAGTCGACAGTTCAGGGCCACAATGGACAGGCCAGAGTTTATGTTCTTGCAGATCCCAGTTCAACCAGAGCACCGGTCGTGCCTGATTCTGTTACAGTCACCTCCATGATCAGAGGTACTCTTCTAGTCTATAGATCATGGGTCAGTGTTCTTATTGACACGGGAGCATCGCATTCATTAATGTCTTATACTTTTGCATCTGCTTTGGGGTTGAAAACAAACCTATTGGGTAGTGCTTTGAGTGTGGAGACCCCAGTCAGTGGG
Organism: Heliamphora ciliata; assembly: GCA_032360265.1. Taxonomy (NCBI): domain Eukaryota; kingdom Viridiplantae; phylum Streptophyta; class Magnoliopsida; order Ericales; family Sarraceniaceae; genus Heliamphora; species Heliamphora ciliata. The sequence continues at coordinate 9,289 of JAUMHN010434701.1, forward strand.
AGTGTGATGTTGAGTCATGTTTGTAGATCTTGCGTGTTGGAGGTCGCCGGTCATTGTTTAGAGTTTGATTTTATCATTCTAGACATGACCACGTTTGATGTCATCCTAGGGATGGATTGGCTAACCACCTATCGTGCCTTTATTGATTGTGATCGACGGAGGGTAACGATTTGTACACCGGTGGGAGATTATTTTTGTTTCGTGGGTGACTAGGATGAAGGTTTGGTGTTTATGCCCGGTGCTGTGCGGAACCAGGGCAACCTGGGATTCCTCTTTTTAGCTCTCAGGTTGGATGAGGTAGTTAGGGTTCGAGGAGAGTTACCTCTAGTGGTTTGCGACTATCTAAATGTCTTTCCTGACGATTTTTTTGAGTTTCCACCGAGCCATGAGGTAGAGTTCTCTATTGAGTTGATTCCAGGAGCTGCTCCCATATCTATGCCGTCTTATCATTTTGCACCAGCTGAGTTACGTGAACTCAAGGTACAGCTTCAGGAGTTATTGGATAGAGGGTTTGTGCGCCCGAGTACTTCACCGTGGGAGCTCCTGCTCTTTTTGCTATGAAGAATGATGGATCCTTGTGATTGTGTATCGATTACAGGAAGCTGAATCAGGTGACAGTGAATAATAAGTATCTTATGCCAATGATTGATGATTTGTTTGATCAGTTGAAGGAGTCGAGTTACTTCTCAAAGATTGACTTGAGAATAGGATACCTCCAGTTGAGGATTAGGGACGAGGATATAGCGAAGACTGCCTTTCGGACTCATTATGGTCATTATAAGTTTCTGGTTATGCCATTTGGTCTGACGAATGCTCCTGCCACGTTCATGAGTTTAATGAATCGGATCTTCCATCCTTATCTGGACAGTTTTGTAGTGGTGTTTGTGGATGATATTCTTATCTACTCACCCACCAGGGAGGCGCATGAGGAGCACTTGGGTATCATTTTATTGACTCTGAGAGAGCATCGCTTGTATGCAATGTTTGAGAAGTGTAAGTTCTGGATGTCTGAGGTGAGATTTCTTGGACACGTGGTGTTGACAGACGGAATGGCTGTGGATTCGTCGAAGACTGATGCTGTGATGGGTTAGGAGCGTCCGAAGAACATCTTTGAGATTCAAAATTTTTTGGGTTTAGAAGGTTACTATCGGCAGTTCGTAAAGGATTTTGCGAGACTTGCCACGCTGATGACGCGTCTGACGCGGAAAGGAGTTGTGTTTGTTTGGAGTGAGTCTTACGAATCGACATTCCAGGAGTTGAAGATGAGGTTGACTAGCGCGCCAGTGTTGATTATCCCAGAGCGAGGCTTGGGGTATATAGTGTACTATGATGCATCACATGACGATCTGGGCTGTGTTCTGATGTAGGAAGGTAAGGTTGTAGCCTATGGTTCTCGGCAGTTGAAGACGCATGAGAAGAACTATCTGACACACGATCTGGAGTTGGCAGTCGTGGTCTTTGCTTTGAAGACATGGCATCACTATCTTTATGGTGAGCACTTTGAGGTTTTCTCCGATCATAAGAGCTTAAAATACTTATTTTCGCAGAAGGAGCTGAAGTTGCGCCAACGGCAATGGATGGAGTTGTTGAACCATTATGATTTTGACTTGCAGTATCACCTAGGAAAAGCCAATGTTGTGGCTGATGCTCTCAGTAGGAGATCTCATGGTTCGTTAGCTTCTGTGGCTATATGCGAGTGGGACATGCTTGGAGAGGTTAGGGAGTTTGATCTGAGTCTTGGGGAGACAGTGACGGGTGCCACCTTATTTTCAGTAGTTTCACGACCTACGTTGATTGCACGTGTGTTAGAGGTCCAGCAGACGGATCAAGAAGCTCAAATGATACGAGATCGTGTTGCTAGTGAAAAGGATACAGCGGGTTGGGTTGTGGGTTCATATCAGAGTTTGAGGTTGGCTGGGAGGTTATTTATACTAGAGTCATGCCGCGCTGATCTATTACGTGAATGCCATCATTCTCACCTTGCACTGCATCCTGGAGGCACGAAATGTATTACGACCTACATCGTCAGTTCTGTTAGACGGGAATGAAGAAGGATGTGCTTCAGTTTGTTTCTCGGTGCCTTACCTGCCAGAAGGTAAAGGCGGAACACCAGAGGCCGACATGATTGTTATAGCCATTGCCAATATCTGAATGGAAGTGGGAGAACGTCACGATGGACTTTGTGTCGGGACTTCCACGATCACCTAGGGAATACGACGCCGTATGGATTGTTGTTGATAGGTTGACGAAGTTTGCACACTTTCTTCCCATCCGTGTGAAGGATTCGGTGGATAAACTGAGTCGATTATATGTTAGAGAGATAGTCCGGTTGCATGGAGTGCCAGTGTCTATTATTTTTGACCGAGACCCGTGCTTCACATCGCGCTTTTGGCAGAGTCTGCAGGAGGCTTTGGCAACGAGCTTGATGTTCAGTACTACTTCTCACCCCTATACGGATGGTCAGTCTGAGAGGACTATATAGATTCTGGAGGATATGTTGAGGGCATGTGTACTTGATTTTAAGGGTTTGTGGGAGGATCACCTACCGTTGGCAGAGTTTGCATACAATAATAGCTATCAGTCCATCATTGGGATGGCACTATTTGAGGCTTTGTATGGTAGACCGTGTAGGTCACCAGTGTGTTGGACTGATGTGGGAGAGAGCACAGTTTTGGGACCTAACATGGTGCGAGAGACGACTGAGAAGATTACCATGATTCGCCAGCGCCTAATGACAGCTTAGAGCCGCCAGAAGAGTTATACAGATCAGAGGAGCAGACCTTTGGAGTTTGCAGTGGGGGATCATGTGTTTCTGAAAGTCTCACCATGTAGAGGCTTGATGAGGTTTGGTCGTAGCGGGAAGCTATCACCGCGCTTTATTGAACCTTTTGAGATCCTTGACGGGGTTGGAGAGGTCGCATACTGTTTAGCTTTTCCGCCTCAGTTAGTATCTGTGCACTATGTATTCCACATTTCCATGCTTTGGAGGTACGAGCCTGACCCTTCACGTGTGTTAGATTGGGCCGAGCTGCGGGTTGATGAGGATGGTACTTATAAGGAGCGTCTAGTGCATATTCTAGACACGAAGGAGCAAGTGTTGAGAGGAAGAACAATTGCTTATGTCAAAGTCCTATGGCTTCGTCACGGGATTGAAGAAGCGACATGGGAGCTTGAGTCTAGGATGCGTGCTAGATACCCGGAGCTGTTTATCTCGTGACCTTGTAGTGAATTTTGGGGGCAAAATTCCTTAAGGGGGGAAAGTTGTGAGACCCGAACCCGTCTCTTTTTGAGTTATATATATGTTTGGCGTGTTTCTTTCCATATATGTATATTTATTTACTGCATTGCCTGTTGTAGAGAACAACATGTTTTGTATAGGTGTTATACGTGTTATGCATGCAGGGGTTTGGCTTAGTTGCTTCGCTCAATTTTCTCCCAGCGATGACAGCTCGAGCGGTGGGTGTGCGCTTGAGCAGTGGTGTGGAAGAGATGTATGTCGGCAAGGGTCTGCTCGAGTAGTGAGGGGAGCGCTGGAGCGGTGGTGGCCTGGCACGAAAATCTATAATGCCCACAAAATATCTTCTGAGTCCCAAAAAAAAAATCTTTTCAAGCCTATCTCTTTCTCTACACCTTTTCTCTACCTTCTCTCTAGCTTTCAGGAGGGCCTAGGCTTAGTTTTTAAAGGTCGAATAGCAGATCCTTGCTATCGGCGACGTGGGCTTCGCATCCATCCAGACGGATTCTTGTTTTGATGAGATTCGATTTTTGAGACTTTGAGTTTCGACTCATCGAGGTAGGATTCTAGACCCTACTATTGTTAAAGGGTGCTATATCTAATTATATGTGTTTTCACCAGATAGAAAAAGCAATAAATGTTGTTTTGATGTTTAAATCGTGGTTTTGGGTAAGCAGTGGGTTTACGCATTTTCTTGGTTTTATACATGTTCCGGATGCGTTGGTATCAGTGATTTTCAAAAAGAGGTTTGAAAACGTGGTATTTTGCGAGAGTTGTGAAAAACGTGTTTTTAGAGGTTTATAGCTAACCCTTGGGATTGAGTCTCAGCTTTTAAAATGTTTTGATGAAAGTATGTTTTTACATGCTAGTAGATCTCCAGGTGGATGGATTGGATCTCTTTTTATACATGCGAATGTATAACTATTTTATGGGTTTTGCGTAGTTAAGCTATGATGGGTTTTTAAATATTTTCCATAGATGTACCGTGAGAGTGGGTATGTTGAGTTGGGCTGCAATTGCTCCTCGGTGGAAGTCCAGAAACGTGCGCAGCGTAGGTGTTTTGTACCTTCTAGTTAGTCCCCATAAATTAAGCAGTGGGTGCTTTGTATCCTCGGGTTTTGGGCCCATAAATTAAACTTTTGTCGGTTGCCACCATTAATAGCGTCGTTGTCGTAACTCCGAATAGAACTTGTCATTACTTAGCAGACCCTGAGTGATTTTAGAGTAATGGGCATGAATCTATAATTGTTACATTTGTCTATGTGGTAGAGTTGGTACATAGGATTTCATTCTACCTCTTTCTCCTCAGCTGTGTGGCCCGAGTGGAGCATACTGTTTTATTATTACTTTTCCTTAACCTGCTTTACAACTTATTGTCTATTCCTATTGGGTTTCGGCTAACGGTATGGGATTTTGCTGTAAAATTATTTTCAGGTGAATATGTGAAGTTGACCTAGACGCCCGTGGTGACGGAAGACTTTCTGTAGTTTTTCTTGTTTTTGAGACATGTACTTTTACATGCAATGCGATGCCTGTTTCATAAGGCGAGTTTTGTACGCTTTGAGACGATATACTTATTCATGTATGAGACTGCATGTTTACTGTTTATGAGAGCTGAACTTTGGGGATCTTTTATCAAAACGTTGTATACTTTAACTTCCAATTGCAAATCTTATTTTCATAAACGGTGTTATGGAGGGCTTTCGCGTGACCCTGGTGTTTGGGGCATGACAGTTCAAAACCCAGGAAACTACTAAAAACATTCAGACTGTGACATCCCAATCCTCGCGGTCGCCACCTTTTTGAAAACCCTAGAGCAGGCTGTGTCCTTACTTTTACGGCCGCTACCTTGTTTAAAACCTTAGAATAGGCCACAACTTCATTTGTCATGGCCGCCACTTTCTAAAAACCCTAAACATAGCCACGACTTTTGAAAGTCATGATTGTCGCTATAAGTACGAACAAAGGACACGGCCGGTACTGTACAAAAACATAAAGATCGCGACTGCCACTTTGACACCTTTTTGGACAGGTGGCAGCATTCCAAAGGGAGTCTATGTTGCTTCATTGCCTATAAATAGGCGACATTTTGTACAAAAAAAGGAGAGAATAACTTGGAAGCCCAAGCTTTGCCGAAATCAATCCCCACCCAATATTTCGATATCCATACTATACACTCTCGAGCCTAGTTCATGATTTTTCTTGCATCGTTCTCGTGTTCACTAGCACACTGGATACATAAAAAGCTCTATGTGGTTCTAAAAACATGACGGCTGCGATCCTTGGTTTCCACGACCGTGTATTTTGTTGAACCTAAAGTACAGGCCGCCATATATCTTCATTTCACTACGCCTTTTACCCTATATATTTGTCACGGTTACCATAATCTTTTGTTACGGCCGTGAGATTTTGCGAGGTCAATGACATGAAAATTATGTTTTGAATATCCTTTCATATGTTTTGATATCCTGTATATTTTGTTCTTAGAGATATCACATCTATGAGGGATGAAGGACAATAGATCTAGCCTAGACCAAGTGGGCTATGGTCTCTGTCCTGAATATCCTATTTATTTGAGTTTCCTTTGAACTATACATGCTAGACGTCTCTTTGAACCATGAAAGTTCCTCAGCCGTAACCTTTGGTTGCCGCGGCTGCACGTTTTGTTATCTTTTGTTCTCGTGGCCGCTTATAGGTTCTTTACGTTTATCACGGCTGTAACTTCTTGTTGTCACGGCCGCGCACTTTGTATGAGACCAGTAGCATGAGAATAACATTTTAATGCCTTCTGTTATCTACTTTCTTGTTTCGATGCATTCTGTTTTGATATTCATGTCGCTGTTGGGTTAATCAATAGTAGATCCAGACTTGATAAGTAGGCTGTGGTCTCAGTCTTTGATGGGTTCACTGACACCCCATCCTTCGATACCACGTATCCAAGGAATCTCACCTCTGACATCCAAAACTCTCACTTATCGAACTTCGCATACAAGCGATGTTCTCTCAGAAGCTGTAGAACAACATACAGATGCTCCTCATGCATCTCTCTTATAGGTGAATAGATCAGAATGTCATCCATGAATACCACAACAAAACTGTCGAGATAAGGATGGAAGATACGGTTCATCAAACCCATAAATGTCGCAGGGGCTTTCGTCAAACCGAACGGCATGACCAGAAACTTGTAGTAACCATAACGAGTCTGACAAGCGGTCTTCGCTATGTCCACGTCCCTAATCCTCAGCTGGTGATACCCTGACCTCAAGTCAATCTTCGAAAAGCAGCGCGATCCCTTCAGCTGATCAAACATGTCATCAATCCTAGGCATAGGATACTTGTTCTTCACTGTTATCTGGTTCAGCTTCCTGTAGTCTATGCACAGTCTCAAAGACCCATCCTTCTTCTTTGCAAAAAGAGATGGAGCTCCCCATGGAGATGTACTCGGCCACACAAACTCCTTGTCTAGCAACTCCTGTAACTGCAACTTGAGTTCTCGCAACTCAGCAGGTGCAAAGCGATACGATGGCATAGAGATGGGAGCAGCTCCTAGAACAAGATCAGTCGAAAACCCCACATCTCAGCTCGGTGGTAACTTAAACAGATCATCAGGAAAGACATCTGGGTAATCACAAATCACAAGGGGTAGCTCCCCTCGAACTTCACCCAGCTCATCCAAGCTGAGAGTAGAAAAGAGAAAACCTCAAACCCGAGTGGCACCGGGCATAAACACCAATCCCTCATCCCGATCACCCACAAAATAGAAGCAGTCACCCTCCGGCATACAGATCGACACCCTCCGTCGCTCATAATCTATATAAGCACGGTAGATAGTCAGTTAGTCCATCCCTAGGATGACATCAAACGTGGTCATGTCTAGAATGATAAAATCAAATTTTAAACAACGATTGGCGACTCCTAACTCACAAGATCTGCAAGCTCTACTCAACACCACATTCCCACTTATTGGGGTCTCTACGCTCAATGCACTACGTAACGGGTCCATCTGTTGAGTAGAGTTTGCAGAAGAGATAAAGGAATGTGATGCTCCGGTGTCGATGAGAACACTGGCCCATGATCTAAAGACTAGAAGAGTAACTCTGATCATGGTTCGTATAGTTGCAGCATCAGATGTAACTGGTGCTTTAGAAGTACTGTGATCAGTAAGAACATAAGCCCTGGCCTGCGGTGGTCTGGTCTGCCTACCATAACTCTGAGCCGTCGGCTGCCTCACAGACTTAGCTGAAGTACCTCCCTCTGCAAACCTAGACATTTGGGCCCTAGGTTGCTGAGGAGTCTACCGTCTTTGCGCAGATGGAACAGTTGGTGCTCCTGTCGCACCTTGGACATTCCCTTCTCGGGGACAGAACTTACGAATGTGCCCGGACTGACCACACCCAAAGCATATTGGTGGACCTCTCGCCTGTGACTAAGCAGACGCTGAATTATGTACTTGGCCCTTCTATGGACACTCAACTGAATGATGCCCCGGTTGTCCACATCGATAACAAATCAGCCTTTTCTGCTCTGGCCTTCCTGTCGAGGCCACTGAAGGTGCAGGTGTGGACCACTGCGGCTGATACGAGCCGGTAAAATGAGAACTAGGTCCAGACGACCTCTGGCACTTTCTTCCGCGCCTCTAGAACTGTGCCTCCCCACTGCCCTGCTGACTCCCGCTCTCTCTAACTCTGCAGCTCTCTGCCAGCGAGTTCTCTACTCGGATAGCGGCTTCCACCAATGCGATGTACACATCCAGTCCCAGAGCTGTAATCCTGTCCTTGATGGTAGGTCGAAGGCCTCTTTAAGACCTCTTAGAGCGTAATTCCTCCGTAGATACCATCTCAGCTACAAACCGCGATAGTTTCGCGAACTTGGCCTCATACTGGACCACAGAAAGGTTTCCCTGAACAAGAGAGATGAACTCCTCTCGGTATGTATCTCTCAAAGATCTCGGGAAATACTTCTCCAAGAAGACTCTCGTGAAAGCGGCCCACGTGTCATCCACCGTGGTCTTGGCAAACTTTCACCACTCTCTTGCATCTTCCCGCAGTTGGAACATCGCCAACTTCACCCGCAAAGCATCCTCCTCGATATCCAGATTATCGAAGATAGCCGTGGTCACTTCCAACCACTCGGTAGCAACTTTGGGGTCTGGATCCACAGAAAAGGTCAAAGGATCCAACCGCAGAAAATCCCTCATAGCCACAGAGACTCTTAGCTCAGGAGCCCTCTCTCCAGCCCTGGATGCCTAGCCATTGCTCTCATAGTGGCAAGCATCTTCTGCATGACGTCAGCACCACCCACCTGTTCCTGTGGGGTATGAACGTCTCCCTCCTCTGGGACCTGAACATATGCTCGATCTCGGCCACGGCCTCGGCCATGATCCTGTCCCTGTCTCCGTCCCCATCCTCCCCGCGCGGATATAATTCTATATGAAGGCAGGATAACAGGATAAGCGTTCCTACAACATGTTATCTCTAACATAAACACATAAAGCACATAAGCATGCTAACACGTAGCCACTTAAGGTTATGTAAACATGTCTCACATACCGAGGAGAACCAACAAGATAGACTCGTCCATTCGGATAACCTATTCAGATTCCTTACCAGAAAACATGTCGGCCAAACGCGTTTCTAACTTGGCTTCCAAATCTGTTATTCCAAACGCCCTAAGGCAAGACTCATCAATCTTGAGATTCAACCTTCATACCCACATATACGCAATCAGTTATGCTCACAAAGCAATCAGCATGTTATAAAAACATTTAATCACATGCAAGCAAGCATACACAATCAACCTCACCATAAACCCTCTTCTCATGGCTCTTACATATTCGAGCCCAGATCTCTGATACCAAGTTATCACACCCCAAAATTCAGGCTCACGTGAAAATTCACCAAACACCAATTTTATGAAAATAAGTTTTCATACATTCAAATCCACCTGTTGAAATCGGAAGAATACCCAAAATGCATCTCTCATAAACAGGAAAACATCAAGATTCAACAAGCATAAGTATATCGCCCTGAGGTATACAAAATATGCCTTCAAATAGGCATATAAAAGGAAAACTAGTAATGCTTTCTGCCACCTCGGGCACCACTAGATAAACTCCTCGTGATCATCAACCTCTAGACCTAAAAATGATTTTACAGCAAAATTCCACACCGTGAGCTGAAGCCCAATAGAAATAGACTATAAAGCTGTAAAGCAGGATATGCAATCATATGGTGGGAGCTAACTCAACCACACACAAAACCAAGCATTATAACTAATGCAAGCAACAGTTAAAGAAAATTGTAATCAAAACGTTATTTTCCACTTGGATCACACAACCGAGGAAAGAGAAAATAAATCCTATGTACCGACTCTGTTACAAAGGGACAGAGGTAACAATTATAGACTCCTGTCCCTTACCCAATCCCTATGCATCATAAGACCGATTAGGTAATGTGAAGTTCTATATGGAGCACCACAACGTAAAGGCTTAGTTTACGGGTTCAACAACTCGAGGGAACAAAGCACCCAATCACTTTCTTTACGGGAACTACCCCGAAAGTACAAAAGGTACCTACTCTGCGCATATTTTTTGACTTCCACCGAGAGCAACTCGTGCCACATACCCGCTATCTCGATACATCTAGAGAATCATTTTACAAAACTAAAACGTTTTCACATTTAGAGAAAGATCCATCCATCAACATGGTGATCAAACAAACATATAGATCCATCCATTAACATGTAGATCAAACAAACATATGGATCCATCCACTAACATGGAGATTAACAGGTATAGAAAAACACACACTTTTATCAAATGTTTTCAAGATTGAGCCTCAACCCCAAAGGTTAGCTCCAAACCTCCAAAAGAAAACATATTTTCCAAAGTTTTCGTAAAAACTCTTTTTGCAAACCATTCCTTTCCCCAAAAGAACCACCAAACATCCAAGCAACCAACAAACGCCCACACAAGATCCCAGTCGACTGGAACCCAAGCCTCTGGTCAACTGAAAAACTCTCGAGAAAAGAAGAAAACCAAACAGAAGCATTTTCAGTCGACTGACCTCCCAGGTCTGGTCGACTGAACTCCCAAAATGATGATCCAGTCGACTGATCCTGCCCAAAAAATGTTTTAAGCTACGATTTTTGCTTCCAAAACTCAAATCAAACCTCCAAACACTCATCCAGCACCCTCGGACATCCACATGCCCAAGCCTAACACCAAACCCTCGAAAGGAAACCATCAAAACACCCATCCATCCACCAAAACGATGAAAAACGATTTTAAAGCAAAAAACCCGATTTAAACATAAATCATCTATCATGCATTTTTAAATGATGAAACAACATATAATTACATATAGCACTCTCAAACATCTATACAGTCTAGAATTCTACCCCGGTGAGTTAAAAACTCGATGTCTCGATCCATGTGCAAAATCGAGCTTCGTTAGAATGAAATTTCATCCAGATAGATGCGTAGACCACGATGCCTATAACAAGGATCGACTGTTGGTCCGTCAAAAACTAAGCCCCGGGCCCCCGAGAAGTTAGAGAGAAGGTAGAGAGAAAAATGAGGAAACTTAGTCGTTAAGTTTTGAAAATATTTTTTGAAAATATCTAACTCCAGACAATTATAGGCCTCCAAAATATTTTTTTTTGAATTTTTAAAATTTGCACCGTAACTCTCGGCAGCCCCCGGGACTAACCCCGTATGCTTATTTAAATCGAAACATGCATCAAAACACATATAAACATATTAAAGCAAAAATACCAAAATGTGTTGAAAAACACTGAATATGCATATATATCAAAAAGAAGCAGAACTGGGTCTCACATGATCATCTCGCAGTCACCTGGCCGTTACTCGCCGCCTTATATTGACTTACCATTAGTGTTGGAGTATCCTTACCTACTGATACTAGCAGTAGTAGTAAGCAACAACACATCAGCAAACAAAGCAAGCCACAATCGAGACAAATCACAGCCACCGTCGAGATAAATCACACCTACATCTAACCATCTCCTATATCAGTAACAACAGAGAACTTAAGAACTATAAGCTGAACTATAGAGTAGTAATACTTAGAGATCAAGCATTCGGATAGGTCAGTTAGTTAACAATGACAGCTGTAAATCTTTAGTATAAATAGATGTGTGATTTGTAACTAACAGAAGGAATGAAGATATTTTTAGTTTATCTGAGTTCTTCTGCATGGTATCAGAGCTTGTAGCTGCAACGAGGAGATCCATGGCTAAGAGTTCATCTTCATCATCTAATCTCTCAACCTTGGTTTCCAATCTTAATTCTTTGGTTACAACAAAGCTAGATGTTTCTATCACACACCAAAATTCAAGGTCACGTAAAAAGCCCACCGAACCACCATTTATGAAAATAATAAGGTTTTACTTGTAAAACAATCAACCAAAAATATAGCATTTGGAATTAAAAAGAGTATCCAAGGTTCGTATCTCAGTACAACATACATACTTTTCCATACATACATAATATATCGCCTCAAGGCTTACAAATCACACCTCCAAAAGCAGGCAATACATATAAGAATACATGATTCCATAATGAAAATGAAAACTATACATAAGTCTTCCGCCACCTCGGGCACTTTTAGATCATCCCTCGTGATCATCAATACCTGAAAAAGGTTTTCACAAATCTCACCACGTGAATCGAAACCCAATAGAACAGACTATGATGCAGTAAAACAAGATATGCAATCACATAATATAAAATTGACTCAACCACATGAGCCACTAAAAGGGGTTTTCTGTCCTTGAAACCATGAATTTCAAACAATGCATATAATGTTTAATAGTTAAAGAGAAACAGTAACAAAATGTTATTTTCCACTCGGATTACACAGTTGAGAACAAAACGTTATTTTCTATTCGGATCACACAGCTGAGAACAAAACATTATTTTTCACTCAGATCACATAGCCGAGGAAAGCAACAACTATAGACTTCTGCCTATTACCCTAGTCCTGAATCATTTAAGACCTACTAGGTAATGATAAGTTCTATACGGAGTCAACCGAGAAAATGATGCCTATGTACCGACTCTATCACACCCGAAACAGAGGTAACAACTATAGACTCATGCCCATTACTCTAGTCTTGAATCATTTAAAACCTGCTTGGTAATGATAAGTTCTATACAGAGTCAACTGAGAAAATGATGCCTATGTACCGACTATGTCACACCCGGAACAGAGGTAACAACTATAGACTCCTGCCCATTACCCTAGACTTGAATCATTCAAGACCTGTTAGCAAGTTCTATACAGAGTCACAACAATGTAAACCACCTCTTTACGGGCTTAACTTGAGGGAACGAAGCACCCAACACACACACTGTCGCGGCACATCTAACGAATCATTTAAAAATCAATCCATAGCTCGACTACGAAAACCTTTAAAACTATACATCAATCATGTATAAAAAGATCCAATGGCCATCCGCCATGTCATCCATTAATCATGGAGACCGAACAACATTTTCAACATGTTTCCACCGTTTCTATCAAAACATTTCAAAATCTAAGACTCAACCCCGAGGGTTAGCTCCAAACGTCCAAAACCTGGCTTTTAAGATTTTCATAAATCCTCCATTTTCAAAATCACCTTTCTGAAAATCGTGGACATCTACACGGCCATATCATGTAATAAATCAAGCAAAAGCGAAAAACATACTTTTTATCGGAACAAACATATTTTAAACATAAAATACATCATTTAAAGTATTTTCAACCAGTGAAAAAACATATAATTGCACGTAGCACCCTTTAAAGACAAGATAGTTAGAATCCTACCTCGGTGAGTTCAAAACTCGATGCTTTAAATCCCGACGAAAAACGAAAGTCGTCAAAATGAGATTTTGTCCAGATGAACGCGAAGCCCTCGGCACGAACACCAAGGATCTGCTATCCAATCGCTAAAAACTAAGCTCGGACCCTCCCAAAAGCTAGAGAAAAGGTAGAGGTTTGTTTAGAGAGAGAAGATATACATAGAAAAGATATTTTGGCTAAAAAACCAAGGCAAGTAAGGTTTTATAGATTTTCGTGCCAGACCTCCACCACTCGAGTAAATAGGCATCGCTCGAGCGGATCCCTACTGACATAGATCTCTGCCACACCACCGCTCGAGCGGACAGGCCACCACTCGAGTGGTCATCGCTGGGTGAAAAACCAAACGAAGAAACTAAACTAGACCCTCGCATTGTATAGCACATATATAAAAACATGTTGTTCTAAACATTGATTAAAGCGATAGCCAAAACTTTAAATGTACACACAAAAATAAAAAGGAACTGGGTCTCACAACTCTCCCCCTTTAAGGAATTTCATCCCCAAAATTTGCTACAAGGTTACAAGGAAAATAATTTTGGATATCTTGCACGAACCCTGGACTCAAGCTCCCACGTCGCTTCCTCAACGCCGTGATAAAGCCACAGAACCTTGACATAAGCAATGGTCCTCCCTCAAAACACTTGCTCCTTCGTGTCCAGAATCTTCACAGGTCATTCCTCATAAGTAACATATCTACCTGTAACTCAGCCCAGTCCAGAACATGTGATGGGTCAGGCTCATACTTCCGTAGCATGGAAACGTGAAACACGTTGTGCACAGATGCCAACTGAGGTGGTAAAGCCAAATGGTATGCTACCTCTCCAATCCCTTCAAAGATCTCAAACGGTCCAATAAAATGCGTTGACAGCTTCTCGCTATGGCCAAACCTCATCAAACCTCTACGTTGCGAGACTTTCAGAAACATGTCGTCCCCAACCTCAAACTTCAATGGTCTTCTCCTCTGATAAGAAAAGCTCTTTTGGCGACTCTGAGCTGTCACTAGACGTTAGTGAATCACAACGATTTTCTCTGTCGTCTCTCGCACCAAGTCAGGTCCCAAAACAGTGGTCTCTCCCACATCTGTCCAACATATCGGCGATCTACACGGCCCGCCATACAAAGCCTCATACGGTGCCATCCCAATACTAGACTAATAACTACTATTGTACGCGAATTCTGCCAATGGTAGATGATCTCCCAAGAACCCCTAAAATCAAGTACATAGGCCCTTAACATATCTTCCAAAATCTGTATGGTCTTCTCGGACTGACCATTCGTCTGTGGATGAAACGCACTACTAAACGTCAAATTAGTCCCAAAAGCCACCTGAAGGTTCTACCAAAAGCGCGATGTAAAGCGCAGGTCTCGGTCAGAAACAATACATACAGGTACTCTGTGTAACGGGACTATCTCTCTGACATATAATTTACCCAGTTTGTCCATAAAATCCTTCACGTGGATGGAAAAAAAGTGTGTAGACTTCGTTAGCCAATCAACCATAACCTAAACAACATTGTGTCCCTTAGGTGATCTAGGAAGTCCCGATATAGTGTCCATTGTGATGTTCTCCCACTTCCATTCTGATATTGGCAGCGACTGTAACAACCCTGTCAGTCTCTAATGCTCCACCTTCACCTGCTGACAAGTAATGCACTGGGAAACAAACTGAATCATATCCCTTTTCATTCCCTTCCACCAGAATTGACGGCGCATATCATGATACATCTTAGTGCCTCCTGGATGCACTGCAAGACGAGAATGATGAAAATCATGTAATACATTGGCATGGAACGACTTTGGTACAAATAATCTCCCTGCCAATCTCAAACTCTAATCTGGGCTCACAACCCATTCCGTAGTGTCCTTTCCACTAGCAATACGATCCCGCAACATCTGAGCCTCTTGATCGGTCTGTTGAATCTCTATCACACGAGTAACCAACAAGGGTCGTGAAACCACTGAAAATAAGGTCGCACCCTCCGTTGTCTCCCCGAGACTCAGATTCCAAGCATGTCCCACTCTCGTATAGCCATGGAAGCTAACGAACCATGTGATCTCCTACTAAGAACGTCGACCACGACATTGGCCTTCCCCGGATGGTACTACCAGTCAAAGTCATAGTCTTCCAACAACTCCATCCACCATCGTTGGCATAGACTCAGGTCTTTCTGTAAAAACATGTATTTCAAACTCTTGTGATCGGAGAAAATCTCAAAATACTCACCATAAAGATAGTGCCGCCATACTTTCAAGGCAAAGACCACGGCTGCCAACTATAGACTCCTGCCCATTACCCTAGTCCTAAATCATTTAAGATCTGTTAGGTAATGACAAGTTCTATATGGAGTCAACTGAGAAAATGATGCCTAAGTACCGACTTTGTCACACCCGGAACAGAGGTAACAACTATAGACTCCTGCGCATTACCCTAGTCCTAAATCATTTAAGACTTGCTAAGCAATGGCAAGTTCTATACGGAGTCACAACAACGTAAACCACCTCCTTACGGGCTTAACCCGAGGGAACGAAGCACCCAACACACACACACACACACTGTCACAACACATCTAATGAATCATTTAAAAACTAACCCGTAGCTCGACTACGAAAACCTTTATAACTATACATCAATCATGTTAAAAAGATCCAATGGCCATCCGCCATGTCATCCATTAATCATGGAGACCGAACAATATTTTCGAAATGTTTTCACCCTTTCTATTAAAATATCTCAAAATCTGAGACTCAACCCCGAGGGTTAGCTCCAAATCTCAAAAACCCAGTTTTCAAAATTTTCATAAATGCTCAATTTTCAAAACCACCTTTCTAAAAACCACGGACATCCACATGTCCATATCATGTAATAAATCAAGAAAAAGTAAAAAATATGATTTTTATCCAAACAAAGATGGTTTAAACATAAAATACAACATTTAAAGCATTTTCAACTGGTGAAAAGCGTATAATTGCACATAGCAACCTTTAAAGCCAAGATAGTCTAGAATCCTACCTCGGTGAGTTCAAAACTCGATGCTTTAAACCCCAACAAAAAACGAAAGTCATCGAAACGAGATTCTGTCCGGATAAACGCAAAGCCCTCGGCACGAACACCAAGGATCTGCTATCTGATCACCAAAAACTAAGCCCGATCCCTCCTAAAAGCTAGAGAGAAGGTAGAGGTTTGTGTAGAGAGAAAAGATAGACTTGGAAAATATATTTTAGCTTAAAAAGCAAGGCAAGGCAGGTTATATAGATTTTCGCCCTAGGCCTCCATTGTTCGAGCGAACAGGCACCACTCGAACAGACCCCTACCGACATAGATCTCTGCCACACCACCACTAGAACGGGCAGGCCACCGCTGGAGCAGTCATCGCCAGGTGAAAAATAAACGAAGAAACTAAACCAAACCCCTGCATGCATAGCACATATATAAAAAGATGCTGCTCTAAACATCGATTAAAGCGATAACCAAAATTTTAAATATACACACGAAAATAAAAAAGAATCGGGTCTCACAGCTTCGAATTTGATCATATGGAAACATTAAGTTTAGAATTTTCTTCGCGCAACAGGATTCGTCGAGTATGTTGATGGGTTATATCAATGTCCTGTTGGAGGCAAGACTGCCAAGATCTTTGTTTTTGTAAACGATTATTAGAAAAAAATTAACTGGACTGGCAAACGCCAAAACGGACTCCAAATAAAAACTTTTGATGATGAACGAACAAAATAAAACCCGTGCATCTGAAGTTAATTTAGAAGAATACCTTTTTACCGGTTAAATCTTCAACAACAATTTAAATTCGAGTTGAAGTTCCTATCAGGTTTTTTACTATATTCCCTTATGCCATTCTCGGATATAGTGCGGGCTATAATCCTCCGAGAATTCATACCGGCAGAACCTGGAAAACTTTAGTTTTAGAAGACAAGTTATGAAACTGGTTCAGTCTACCCGCATATTTATAGGGTAACAGCAGGGACTTAGAGAGTAATTATGAGTAAGATTTTTAGTGGAACACAGACACATATCAGTGGTTTCTACAATTAAGCAAATCTCATAGCGATATCTATAATTATGAAAACCAGCAGTGGTTTCTGTAATTTTTATAAAATACTTAATTACAGTTCACACCACTAAAGAACTTTAATTACACTCTGACCCAAAATCTCAAGACCATATAACATTGAGCTCCAGTTATTAAATACTTACCATTTCTCCTCACGTTAAGATTCTCGATACCCGCCAATTAAATTTAATTACTAACAATTTAATTTAATCGGCATCTTGATATTCCTTAAACCCTTCTGTTTAACTTATTTGACTGCTGGATAATCAAATCCACCTGTAGGGTTTGACCCGGTCAAAACTTATAAGCTTTCATATGGGGGTATCATCAATTTCGATTTTTCGGGATGTGAATTTCGTCAATAATTAATATTCACCATATAAATAATACCGCCATCTAATTCACCGGGAATATAGACCCATATAAGATTGTACCCTCTAATGAAACAAAACAATGAATATTAAATATATGCAAATTAATAATTATTTCAGGATTAAGAGGATAAACACTATTCATAATAACCTTGGGGTGTAAATTAATTTATATAGTCAGTATAAAATTAATTACTTAAATATCCCGTTCAATACACACAAAGTGTACTGGCACAGAGAGTCGGAACAATAGACGACACTATTATCTGTTCCCCGTAACCAAGACTGGCCTACTAAAATTTTGTGCCACAGTTGTACCGATGGTATGTCCATTTTTATTTAAACTGTGAACATAAAACTTATATTCTGCAAGAACCTAAAATCTAATCTTCTGTGTGCAAGCCGTACTCTACACACCAGATTAAATACTATACAGAATATCGGACATCCATACGCAACATTAAAGAAATGATACACATACATTGCTAATAAAGATTCTCATAAAATAAAAAATTAATTTTATTAAAATAAAATTAAACACTAAAAACATGATTTTCAGTATACTAACCCTAACAATCTCCTACTTATATTCAAAACCATGCTGCCATACATCTGACTTCCATACCCTCTATATGACTACCAAAAGTCTTAGCCGGTAAGCTCTTTGTAAAGGATCTGCAAGGTTGTCTCATGATGTAAACTCTATGTCTGACTAGAAATCTGAGTCTGTGTACCCCAAAGGTACTAAACTATTTACCTGGTAAACCAACATATAATCCTTAGTCCTTTATAGGTACTTGATTATATATTCTTTATCGCAGTCTAGTGCTCCTGCCTTGGGTTAGACTGATATCTGCTAACCATGCCAACAGCAAAGCAAATGTCAGGTCTAGTGCAAAACATATCATACATGAGACTTCCTAATACCGAAGCATAAGGAACTACTTCATCTTCTCTATCTCATCAGGTGTCTTAGGATACTGATCCTTGGTAGAGTGATTCCATGCCTAAAAGAGAAAAACCCTTTCTTAGAATCCTGCATGCTAAAATGAGCAAGGATATCATCGATATACTTTGCTTGTGAGAAGCCCAACATCCTTCATTTTTGATCTCGCACAAACTTGATCCCAAGAATGTGACTGGCTTCTGCCAAGTCCTTCATATCGAACATCCTAGATGACCATACTTTAACTGTAGATAATGCACCCACATCATTTTTTATGAGCAACATATCATCAACATAAAGTACTAGGAAGATCACCACGCTTCCGTCACGCTTCTTGTACACACAGGACTCATCTGAATTTTGATCAAAATTATAAGACTTAATGGCTTGATCAAATCGAGTGTTCCAAGACCTTGATGTCTGCTTAAGTCCATAAATAGATCTCTTAAGCTTTCACAACATGTGCTCCTGGCCCTTTGCAATAAATTCGTCTGGTTGTATCATATAGATACACTCATCAAGACTTTTGTTAAGGAATGCTGTCTTGACGTCCATTTGCCATATTTCATAGTCGAAATGAGCAGCAATGGATAAGAGAATTCGAATAGACTTAAGCATGGCTACTGACAAAAAGGTTTCCTCATAATCGATCTCTTCTTTCTGAGTGAATCCTTTAGCAACAAGCCTAGCTTTGAAGGTTTCAACCTTCCCATCTGCTCCTCTCTTCCTCTTGTAGATCCACTTGCATTTAATGAATTTTATCCCTTCGGGTGGTTCTACAAATTTCCAGACCAGATTGAAAAATATAGATTTCATCTCTGAATTCATTGCTCTTTGCCAAATATCTGCATCTTTGTCTTAAAGTGCTTCATTGTAGTTACAGGGTTCGGTATCTAGTTCTGCCGGGTTCCTGTCAAAAGATACTCCCAAGAACATATACCAATCAGGTTGATGAATAACCATCCCACTATGACGAGACACTACCTGTGTCTGTGTACTAGCAGTAACACGCTGTGCAAAATCTGAGCCCTGTGCATCAGCACCCAGTTTTTAATTTACACCTATCCCTATAATCCTCCCACTACGACGAGATAATGGAATATCAGTGACTTGTTCTTTCGTTCTACAGGTATTTCCACTTAGTTATTCCAGAACAATGTTACTGTTGGGCCTGTGATCCATAAAATCATCCTATTCCAAGAATCGGGCATTAGTGCTAAAATTGACATTCTGATCTTTATGATTATAAAATAGACCACCCTTCATTCCCTTGGGGTACCTTACAATGAAACAGACTTCTGTTCTCGGTTACAACTTACCCGTGTTCTCTTTCAGTACATGTGTTGGACACCCCCAAATATGAATGTGTTTCAGACTAGGCTTACGCCCGGTCCACACTTTTGTGGGAGTAGAAGGTACTAAGCTCAGAATGTAAGCCGCTATCTCTAAAGCGAGTGCCTAAAACGAATCTGGTAAACCTAAATAACTCATCATTGACTTTACCATCTCCATAAGAGTCCTATTCTTTTTTTCTGCTACACCATTCTGCTGTGGAGTGCTAGGAGCAGTCAATTGGAATGTAAGGCCCTCTGATAACAAGTAGTCCTTAAACTCTCCAAAGAGGTATTTCCCACCATGGTCGGATCGTAGTGATTCTTTGAATTTCTTAAAACATTCGGACTTACGGTGCATCAGGTAAATGTATCCATACCTTGAGTAGTGATCAATGAAACTGACGAAGTACTCAAAACCATCTTTAACCCAGATTGTCATAGGACCACACACATCATAATGAACCAGCTCTAACGGTTCTTTAGCTCTATAGCCTTTGGCCGAAAAGAGCCTCTTGGTCATCTTACCCTCTAAGCAAGATTCACATACTAGAAGTGTCTCAACTTATAATGAACTTAAAGTTCCATCTGCTACCAGTCTATTTATTCTTTTTAGATTAATATGACCTAAGCGTAAGTACCAAAGAAACGTTTGGTTCATTAAAGAAGAAAACTTTTTCTTATATGGTAATATAGATGTATTATTTGTTTCAATTAGTTACAGTGTAAGAGAGATTGGAGTAATAATATAAAGATTATCCACTAATGTACCAGAACAGATAACTCTTTTATTATCCTTAATAACCACAGAGTTATTAAAATAAACCAAATATCCGTCTTTAGCCAATCTAGAAACATAAACTAAGTACCTTCTAATGGCAGGTATATAAAGACAATCTCTCAATATTAAAACCCGATCTCTACCAAACTTAGAGTAACATCGCCTACTGCAACTGCTGTTACCTTTGTATTATTACCCATATGTTGGTAAATCACTCCATCATTAAGTTGTCGAATTTTCTAGAACCCTTGCAATGAATTGCAGACATGATTAGTGGCTCCCGTATCTACACACTAAGCACCGGTAGATAGCACCGCTAAACATATTTCCACAACTAGTGAACAGAAATTATTCTTGTTGTTCGGCTTACTGAGAAATACTGGATATAGTTTTTTCCAGTGTCGTGTCTGGTTACAGTGAAAACATCTACCTTTTGGCTTTTTCACACCAGTCCGTGGCCCACTAACTACCCTGGAAATCGTGTATCCCTATTTCTGAACTTTTTTCTTTTTCATGCATTTCAGCCTAGAGGAAGAATCTTTTTCTACAACAGACTCATTTCTTGGTATTGAAAGAATATCATTTGTAGTTAAAGTTATATCCAAGTTGTATTTTTAGTAAACAAAATTTGATCCCGTAAGTTTGTTTTCTTTGAGTATTAAAGCGAGTGGGTTGAAAGCCATTTTTATCCTGAGAATTACATAATTAAATAAAATCATTAATTATGATGAACAAAATTTTGAATTCATTTTAATTTGGTTCCCTCTACCATTTTAAAATTAATTCGCCAGTAGCCTGGTAACCTGAGAATAGCATGCATTGATGGGAGGACATCTACTATTCTTCATAAGATCAGACATGCCAATTCCTTTTAATTTTACTATCTAGGCAACTGACCCTGCCAAGTAAAATTAAATAGCTGACATAGTTTTGGTCGAGTATATAATAGTAGTGACTCAGATAGAGAGGATATTATTATATACAGCTAAGTGTTAACCATCACCTAATCCCAAATCAATCGCTTCGCAATGAACCCTTCAGATGGAGAAGTGACCCACATTAACAATTATCCAGAATTGTCCCTAAAAGAGATTTATACTGGCGATACCGCAATTAATCTGTTTGTTGGGGAGGAAGGCCTTACTGCTGATACGCAGAGTTTAATTGCATCGCCTACAAACTAGTGATGGAGACCGCAGGATTTATTTATAAATAAATTTCCTCTCCTACTTAGATTTTAAAAATATTTTTAGGGTAGTAAAAATCCACTTAATTAAAATAAATTTATTAATTTTAAAAAACCACACGATCTGAAAGAATCAAACATCTTTCTATGTACACGATTCCAAAGATTTTAGTTTATCAAACCATCTTTTCGTGTTTAAAAGCGTAACAAATAAAATTTAATAAATGCACAATTTTTTCTTTACCTTTTCAGTTACGGCAGTGATTAAAGATATTTATTTATTTTATTTTTCGTACCATATTTTTGGAAAAAAAATAATTTATTTCGATCAAATATTTTTCTATTTAATTAATTCAAAATTCAGAATTAATTTTCACGTTTTTTCAAGATATCCGATTTTATTAAAATCATCTTAAACGTGATATTTTGTAAAAAATAAAATATCTAAAGTTTTTTTATTTAATTAAAATTAATTAATTAAAAAAACTTAATTTTATTTTCCATTACAAAATATTTTAATTAAAACCAAAATTTTGAATTAATTAAATTAATAGGATAAATAAAACAGATATGCAATCATCCACGCAGTTCATATATCTACAAAAATATGATATGCATATATCTCGATTTTATGATCCAAGTGAAACACTGAGGTGTTTCAGTCTCCCTAAGAGAGTCAGTTGTTTCAATCCCTGTTCGCATTTGATTCAGTGTCCTGATTACATTAGACTTTCCTGATACTATCTAATATATACTGATATATCATATCAGTCTCGTATACATCAGAAAATCAATACAAAGGAACCTCGGGAGAGAGAAACCGCAAGACCACCACAAGCCACCGCTGGCGCCGCCCTTACCGCCACTTTCAGGGGGATCCTGCCGCCTCATTCAGGCTCCGTTTTCAACGAGCTTTATATCATTGGAAAGCTCTCAAAATATGGGACTTTTCTATCAAAAAATATTCTGAAAAAATGCCCAAAAAATAGCTAAAAAAATTGTCCAAATAAGAAAAAACGCTGCTGGCCGCAACAACAATGTGCAACCTACTTCCCGAGACTTTTTTGACCTCTTTCCGAACTCGATTTTCGACGTACTTTATATCAAAAGAAAGCTCTCGAAAAGTAATATTTTTCTATGAAACAATCTGCTAAAAAATAGCCCAAACCACTGCCAGAAATACTGCCCAAAGCTGCTACCGTTGTACCCAGTGCCGCCGCCTTTAACCGCCTACTTCCTGAGTCCATTCCGGCCTTATCTGAACTCCTCTTTTGACGTACTTTATATCAAAAGAAAGCTCTCAAACATTACTATCTTTATGTGAAAAATCTACTCAAAAATAGCTCAGAAAACTATCAAAAAATAGCCTGGAAGCTACTACCGCCGGGCACAGCTGCCGCCGACCTGTTTACCGCCTGTTTGGGTTACGACTTTGGTCCATTTGTTTTTCTATTTTTTGACAGAATTTTGAGGTATGTTTTACTGCTTTTTTATATTTAAAACATTGCCCAAAAAATAGTCCCAAAAATGGTCCGAAAAATCATAAAAATCGCCGCCGAACCGCCGCCAGGAAAACCGCTGGAACTGAGCTATTTTGATGATTTTTCTTTTCTATTTTTGACTTATTTTTTATACTATTTTTTATACATAAATACCTCTGAAAACTCACCGGAAAAAACCATTTAAAACCATTAAAAAACTTATCGCGATCTGTGGCCCGTTAAAACCCGAACCACCGTCGGTGCCGCCTCCGTTCTCTGTGTTCTTGGACATGGTCAACCTGTTCTTAAATAATCTAAAAAGATATTTAAAAACATAAAGCTAACTATTACAATGATCCTATGTTTCGAAGGCTCACAGTCGATCTATCACGGTCAACCTCCGTGATTAAAAAAATAATCATCATTCACAAACTATTTAATCAAGCATGAATTAATGATGATCATAAAATCAGAATTAAAATACCTGCAAAACAAAGTTAGCAATAGTTCTAAATCTTGTTGGGAATGTATACTGAAAAGTCATATTTTTATGTATTTTATTCTGGATTCCAAGCATATTAATGAAAAACATTTGAGATGATTTTGCATTTATGGTTTCATATTTTTGTTAGTGATATATAAATGCATAGTCCATATATTCGGTCTAGTATTTGACTCTGTGCGTGCTGCACGAAAGATCGGGTCAAAGGTTCTGACAGATTATACATGTAGGCTCATAATCGCAATGGACCCAGACATTTCATTGGTACAATAGTGGTACATCGTTATAGTAGCTGGTCTTGGCTAGGTCGAACGGATCAAATTCAAGTTTTAAAAATTCGATGTTCGAACTCGATGTGTTAGTACACTTAGAGTGTATTAAGCGGAATCAATGGGATGATCAATTCTATACTGACTATATGAATTGATCCACATCCCGTATTATCATGCATTGCGCGAGCTGTTAATCCTGAAGTGATTAATTGGTTGTGTTCAGATAATGTACAGTACTTTGAGTCATCAATGGTTGAGATTTTCTCCATGAGATCAACAATACCG
>JAUMHN010434702.1:0-11945 GCA_032360265.1 Heliamphora ciliata
GGAACCTTGATGGGTTGGACTCACGCGTGTGTTTTAGTTTTGATGTGATAACCAAAAAAGACCATTTGATCTTCGGATCTTATTAGCTTGGGCACGAGTTACTCCTCGGTGAAAGACTAAAAAACTGCACAAAATGCGTTTCTCTGCCCGCCGGCTAGTGAACTGGGAAAGGACGCAGATCGTGTTGGGGTATAGAAGATTCCGTTACTCCATGGGGCCTGTGTGGCCAGGTGGATGGTAGCGTTACTTGGGTCTCTATGCCCGCTCGATAACGATGCCTTGATTTTGAGACCACAAGATGGTAAAATCACTTGGATGTGACAGTGATTCGTGTGTGTGTGCGTGCGTGTGTACACGTTGATAGCTTGGGGTTTTCTATGGTTAAACCTTTACTTATGCTATGTGATTGCATATCCTACTTTACTGCATCATAGTCTGTTTTTATTGGGTTTCGGCTCACATAGTGGGATTTGTTAAAACCTTTTTCAGGTGTTGATAATCACGTGAAGTTAATCTAGCTGTGCCGTGGTGGTTGGAAGACTAGTATATAATTTTCCCTTTTGTTATAAGATATATCTCACCTGTTTCGGAAGGCATGTTTTGTAAGCCTTGAGGCTGTATATTATAACTGTATGAGCAGGTTGCTTGTGATTCTGTGAGTGAACCTAGGGTACTCTTTTATTCTAAAACTATATTATTTTGGATGGTTATTTATCAGTAAAAGTTCTATCTTTTGTAACTGGTGGTTTGTTGGGTGTTTCATGTGACCCTGGTTTTTGGGGCGTGACAACTTGATATCTGAGTTTTGGGTTCGAATACCTAAGAGCCATGGAAAAAGGGTGCATCACCCAGTGAGGATAGCTATGTATGCTTGCTTGCATGTGTTTAAGTGTTTTGATAACATGCTGTTAGCTTTTTGAGCATAACTGTTGTGTATATATGGGTATGGAGGTTGAATTTTAGGATTGACGAGTCTTACCTTAGGGCATTTGGAATAACAGATTTGGAAGCCAAGTTAAAAACGCGTTTGACCGACGTGTTTTCTAGCAAGAAATCTGAATAGGTTATCTAAATGGGCGAGTCTGTCTTATTGATTCTCCTTGGTATGTGAGACGTGTTGGCATGGCCTTAAGCGGCTACGTGATAGCATGCTTATGTGCGTTATGTGTTTATGCTAGTAATAACATGCTGTAGGAAAGCTTATCCTGTTATCTTGCTTTCTATAGAATTATATCCACGTAGGGAGGACGGGGACGAGGTCGTGGCCGAGGTCGAGCATATGTTCATGTTCCAGAGGAAGGAGACGTTTATGCCCCACAGGAACAAGTGGGCGGTGCTGACGTCATGCAAGAGATGCTTGCCACTATGAGAGCTATGGCTAAGGCATCTAGAGCTGGAATAAGGGCTCCTGAGCCAAGGGCTTCTGTGGCTATGAGGGAATTTTGGTGGTTGGATCCACCTACCTTTTTTGGGGAGCCGGCCCCAAGGTTGCTACTGAGTGGTTGGAAGTGACCACAACCATCTTCGATACTCTAGATATCGAGGAAGATGCATTGCGGGTGAAGTTGGTGGTTTTCCAACTGCGGGAAGATGCTAGGGAGTGGTGGAAGTTCGCCAAGATCACGGTGGATGACACGTGGGCTACTTTCACGAGAGTCTTCTTGGAGAAGTATTTCCTGAGATCTTAGAAGGATACATACCGAGAGGAGTTTCTTTCTCTCGTCCAGGGGGACCTTACTGTGGTTTAGTACGAGGCTAGATTCGCGAATCTGTCGCGATTCGCAGCTGAGATGGTATCTACAGAGGAGTTGCACACTAAAAGGTTTGAGAGGGGCCTTCAACCCGCTATCAAGGATAGGATTGCAACTCTAGGTTTGGAGGTGTACATCGCGCTGGTGGAATCTGCCATTCGAGTAGAGAACTCACTGGCAGAAAGCCGCAGAGTTAGAGAGAGTAAGAGCCAACAGAATGATAGGGGTACACAGTTCCAAGGGTGCGGAAAAAAGTGCCAGTGGTCGTCTGGACCGAGTTCCCGTTCAGTGGGATCATATCAGCCGCAGTCTTCTACGCCAGCACCTTCAGTAGCCTCTACAGGAAAGCTGGAGCAGAGGGAGGTCACGTGTTATCAATGCCGATAGTTAGGGCATTGTTCATATGAGTGCCCACTGAGGGGCCTGATTCAGAGTTCAGTACCTGCACAGTCAGAGTTGCAGTCACAGTCGTAGTTGCAGTCACAGTCACAGGGGAGAGAGCCACTTGTGTGTTATGAGTGTGGTCAGTCTGGACACATTCGTAGATACTGTCCCCAGGAAGGGAATGTTCAGAGTGCGACGGGAGGGTCACCTGCTTCATCAGCCCAGAGGCAATAGGCTCCGCACCAACCTAGGGCTCAAATGTCTAAGTTTACAGAGGGAGATGCTTCAGCACAGTCAGTGAGGCAGCCGACGGCTCAGAGTTACAGTAAGCAGATCAGACTACTGTAGGCCAGGGCATATGTTCTTGCTGATCACAGTGCTTCCAAAGCCCCAGTTCTATCTGATGCTGCAGCTACGTCATCCATGATCAGAGGTAGATTCTAGTCTATAGATCATGGGCCAGTGTTCTCATCGACACGGGAGCATCACATTCTTTTATATCTTCTGCCTTTGCATCTACATTGGGGCTGGTGATAGACTCATTAGGAAGTGCATTGAGTGTAGAGACCCTAGTCAGTGGGAATGTGGTGTTGAGCAGAGTTTGCAGATCCCGTGAGTTAGGAGTTGCCGGTCGTTGTTTAGAGTTTTATTTCATCATTCTAGACATGACCACGTTTGATGTCATCCTAGGGCTGGAATGGTTGACTGCTTACCGTGCCTTTATAGATTGTGAGCGATGGAGGGTGTCGATCTGTACACCAGAAGGTGACTGCTTTTACTCTGTGGGTGACCGGGATGAGGACTTGGCGTCTATGCCCGGTGTGGTTCGGGTTCGAGGGAACTTAGGTTTACTCTTTTTTGCTCTCAGGTTGGATGAGTCGGTTGGGGTTCGAGGGGAGCTACCCCCTGTGGTGTGCGACTATCCAGATGTCTTTCCAGATGATCTGTTTGAGTTACCACCGAGCCGAGATGTGGAGTTCTCTATTGATCTTGTTCCAGGAGCTGCTCCCATCTCTATGCCATCTTATCGTTTTGCACTTGCTGAGTTGCAAGAACTCAAGGTGCAGTTGCAGGAGTTGTTAGACAAGGGGTTTGTGTGGCTGAGTACGTCTCCGTGGGGAGCTCCAGTTTTGTTTGCGAAGAAGAAGGATGGGTCCTTGAGATTGTGCATAGACTACAGGAAGCTGAATTAGGTGATGATCAAGAACAAGTATCCCATGCCGAGGATTGATGACTTGTTCGATTAGTTAAAAGGGTCGTGCTGCTTTTCGAAGATTGACTTGAGGTCTGGATACCATCAGCTGAGGATTAGGGATGAGGACATAGCGAAGACCGCCTTTCGGACTCGTTATGGTCACTATGAGCTTTCGGACTCGTTATGGTCACTATTAGTTTTTGGTTATGCCGTTCGACTTGACAAATGCCCCGACGACATTTCACCCATAGACCGACGGTTAGTCTGAGAGGACCATCCAGATTTTGGAGGACATGTTGAGAGCTTGTGTGCTTAACTTTCGGGGGTCTTGGGAGGATCATCTATCATTGGCAAAGTTCACATACAACAACAGCTATCAGTCCAGTATTGGGATGGCACCGTATGAGGCTCTGTATGGTAGGCCGTGTAGATCGTCGGTGTGTTGGACAGAGGTGGGTGAGACCACTATTTTGGGACCCGACTTAGTACGGGAGACGACAGAGTAGATTGTTGTGATTCGTCAGCGTCTGGTGACAGCTCAGAGCCGCCAGAAGAGTTATGCGGGTCAGAGGAGGAGACCGTTAGAGTTTGCAGTGGGGGATCACGTATTTTTTAAGGTCTCGCCACAGAGGGTTAATGAGATTTGGTCATTGCAGGAAGCTATCACCACGTTTTATTGGACCCTTCGAGATCCTAGAGAGGATTGGGGTGGTAGCATACCGTCTAGCCTTGCCGTCTCAGTTAGCATCTGTGCACAACATCTTTCACGTTTTAATGCTTCGGAGCTACGAGCCTGATCCTTCGCATGTGTTAGATTGGGTTGAGCTGCGGGTTGATGAGGATATTACATATGAGGAGCGTCCAGTGAAGATCCTAGATACAAAGAAGCAAGTGTTACGGGGGAGAACGATTGCTTATGTCAAGGTTCAGTGGCTTCATCACGGGGTTGAGGAAGCGACTAGGGAGCTTGAGTCTAGGGTTCGTGCTAGATACCCGAAGTTGTTC
Organism: Heliamphora ciliata; assembly: GCA_032360265.1. NCBI lineage: Eukaryota > Viridiplantae > Streptophyta > Magnoliopsida > Ericales > Sarraceniaceae > Heliamphora > Heliamphora ciliata. Next base: position 4,336 of record JAUMHN010434702.1, read on the forward strand.
ACCTCGTGACCTTGAAGTGAATTTTGGGGGCAAAATTCCTTAAGGGGGGAGAGTTGTGAGACCCTGTACCGCTTTATTTTTTATATATATACATGTTGACGTGTTTCTTTCATGTTATGTATATCACTGATTCATGATTTAAGCTTTGGAGTTGTAGAACAACATGTGTAGATGTGTTTTACGCTTTCTCGAACCTTGTTTAGGCTTGTTGGGATGGTTTTTGGGCTGTTAAATCGAGACCCAAAATAGTACGCTTCTGCCCTGAGGTTTGGTCGACTGGAGGGATTGGCCCAGTCGACTGAACTTAGTTTTTCCAGTTCAATCGACTGAACTTGGGGCTTCGGTCGACTGAACTGTGGCGGTTTGGAGAGTTCTGGAGTTTTGGAACTCCTTCAGTCGACTGAAGTGGCCTCTTCAATCGACTGAACCGTGGTTTTTGATATGCCTATATATATTCCGACCCCTAGAATGTTTGGAGAAAGCTTATTTCTCCCATTCTCTTTGCCTTCTCTTTACAATTTTGTGTTGACTAGGCTTAGTTTTCGACGATCAGCTTTTGGATACCTGCTATTCACGCTGCTAGCTTCGTGTTCGACCGACTAGATTCTCGTTCCGATGAGGTTCAGATTTCGAGGCTTCGAGTCTTCGAGTTTCGACTCACCGATGTAGGATCCTAGACTATGTTGTCTTTAAAGGGTGCTACGTGCAATTTTTTGCTTTTCTGCCAGTTGAAAATGCCCACATAGCATATTATATGTTTTAAACTATGTTTATACAGATAGAAAGCTTATTTTATGCTTTTCTAAGTATATTACATGTGACGGGACGTATGGGTTTGGTGAGATGAACCTTTGGGGTTGGACTCACGGTGTTGCAGGTTTGGGTGAGAGGAACCTTGATGGGTTGGACTCACGCGTGTGTTTTAGTTTTGATGTGATAACCAAAAAGGACCATATGATCTTTGGATCTTATTAGCATGGGCACGAGTTGCGCCTCGGTGAAAGACCAAAAAACTACGCAGAATGGGTTTCTCTACCCGCCGGCTGGTGAACCGAAAAAGGACGCAGATCGTGTCGGGGTATAAAAGGTTCCGTTACTCCATGGGGCCTGTGTGGCCAGGTGGATGGTAGCGTTACTTGGGTCTATATGCCTGCTCGATATCGATGCCTAGATTTTAAGATCACGAGATGGTAAAATCACTTGGATGTGACAGTGATTTGTGTTTGTGTGCGTGCGTGTGTACACGTTGATAGCTTGGGGTTTTCTGTGGTAAAACTTTTACTTATGCTATGTGATTGCATATCCTGCTTTACTGCATCATAGTTTGTTTCTATTTGGCTTCGGCTCACGTAGTGGGATTTGTTAAAATCTTTTCCAGGTATTGATGATCACGTGGAGTTGATCTAGCTGTGCCGTGGTGGTTGGAAGACTAGTATATAGTTTTCCCTTCTGTTATAAGATATATCTCGCCTATTTCTGAAGGCATATTTTGTAAGCCTTGAGGCTGTATATTATAACTGTATGAGCAGGTTGCATGTGATTTTGAGAGTGAACCTGAGGTACTCTTTTATTCCAAAACTGTATTATTTTGGATGGTTGTTTATCAGTAAAAGTCCTATCTTTTGTAACTGGTGGTTTGTTGGGTGTTTCATGTGACCCTGGTTTTTGGGGCGTGACAGTTTTATTACTGCTTTCCCTTAACTGTGGCATGATATATGTCAGGATGATATGCATAGTTTTAAAGATAGAAAACTGATGGTTTTTCAGAGAAAAACCTTTTAGCTCCTGTGGTTGAGCTTATGTGCTTATGATTGCATAACCTACTTTACAGCTTTATGTAGTATGTTTCTATTGGATTTCGGCTCACGGTGTGGGATTTTGCAATAAAACCTTTTTCAGGTAAGCATGTGGAGTTGACCTAGACGCAATGGTGGAGGAAGACTTGTTATAGTTTTCCCTATTTTTGTGACATGTTGTTTACATGTGATGCCCATTTTAGAAGGCGAGTTTTGTACGCCTTGAGGCGATATACTTATTCATGTATGAGAATGCATGTTTACTGTTTATGAGAGCTAAACTTTGGAAAAATTTTATCCAAATGTTGTATATTTTTCAGTTGAGGGTTTTCCAACTACAAATCTTATTTTCTTAAATGGTGTTTTGGTGGGCTTTCGCGTGACCCTGGAGTTTTGGGCGTGACAACTTGGTTTCAGAGCTCTGGGTTCGAATAGCTAAGAGCCATCGGAATGAGGGTACATCACCTTTGTGAGGATGTACGTGTGCTTGATTGCTTGTGTTTTAGCGCTTTGTTAACATACGCATGATAGCTTGTTCAGCACGATAGTGTGTATACGTGGGTATGGAGGTTGGACCTTATGATTGATTAGTCTTGCCTTCGGGTATTTGGATTAACAAACTTGGGAGCCATGTTAGAGACGTGTTTAGCAGACGTGATTTCTAGCAAGGAATCTAAGTAGGTTATCCAGAGTGACGAGTCTTTCTTGTTGGTTTTCCTCGGTATGTGAGATGTGATGACATGATCTTAAGTGGCTATGTGTTAGCATGCTTATGTGTATTATGTCTTTTATGTTAGCAATCATATGTTGTATGGATGCTTATCCTGTTATATTACTTTGCTTTCGTCTAGAGTTATGTCCACGCGGGGAGGATGGGGCCGAGGTCGAGGCCGTGGCCGTGGTTCTGGCCGAAGGGACGTTCCAGTCCCAGATGTTGGGGATGCTAATGCACTCCACGGACCTGTTGACGACAGAAATCTATTGCGTGAGAAGGTCGGCTCCATCTGGCGACTGGCTGAGGCCACTAGGGGAAAGGAGAGCGTACTTGAGCCGAGGGCGACGGTCGCGATGCGTGAGTTTTGCCGTCTGGACCCTCCTACCTTTTTTGGGGTTCCCAACCCCACGATTGCCACTGAATGGCTTGAGTTGATTACCAGGATCTTGGACACGCTTTAGATAGAGAAGGATGATCTGAGGGTTACTTTTGCTGCCTTCCAGCTAAAAGGGAGTGCTCACATGTGGTGGAAGTTTGCTAAGACTACATTTGGGGGAACTTAGGAGGCATTCACCAAGGTATTTCTGGAGAATTACTTTTCGGCGACATTAAGGGATCGCTACAGAGAGGACTTCCTTTTTCTGACGTAGGGGACGATGAAAGTGATTGAGTATGAGGCTGAGTTTACTAGTCTATCTTGGTTCGCACTAGAGATCGTACCCACTGATGAGTTCCGTGCGTAGAGGTTCGAGAGGGGTTTGAGGCCTGCTATCCGAGACAGAGTGGCAGCATTCAGGATGTAAGTCTTTACAGAGTTGGTGGAGACCACCATAAAGGTGGAAGACACTCTGCACGAGATGCGCAGAGACAGAGACAGTAGGGGTCTGCAAGATGGGGGATGTGCACAATTCCAGGGACGCAGGGATAAGCGTCGACGAACATCTGGTCCGAGTTCTCATTCGATGGGGTCGTATCCGCCACAATCTTCTACATCTACGCCTCTCGTAGCTTTAAAGGGAAGGTTGGAGCAAAGAGAGCTTGTTTGTTTTAGATATAGACGGCCATGGCACCGCGCGGTAGAGTGCCATAGTCCAGCACCAGTTCAAGCACAGTCGAAGTCGCAGGCTCAAGGGAGGGGGCCGGTGGTATGTTTTGAGTGTAGCCAGTTTGTGCACATCCGTGGGGACTGCCCCTGAGGAAGGAGTATGCGGAGTACAATTGGAGCACCTGTTACTCCATCCGCCTAGGGACGCTAGCTATCAAGATTTGTAGAAAGGGGCACCTCGGTACAGTCGGGCAGGCATTCGACAGTTCAAGGCCACAGTGGATAGGCCAGAGCATATGTTCTTTAGATCCCAGTTCATCCAGAGCACCGATTGTGCCCGATGCTGCTGCTACCACCTCCATGATCAGAGGGACTCTTCTAGTTTATAGATCATGGGCCAGTGTTCTTATCGACACGGGAGCATCGTATTCGTTTATATCATCTGCTTTTGCATCTGCTTTGGGTTTGAAACCAGACTTGTTGGGTAGTGTTTTGAGCATGGAGACCCTAGTCAGTGGGAGTGTGATGTTGAGTCTTATTTGTAGATCCTATGTTGGAGGTCGTCGGTCATTGTTTAGAGTTTGACTTTATCATTCTAGACATGACCACGTTTGATGTCATCCTAAGGATGGATTAGCTGACCACCTATCATGCCTTTATCGATTGCGATCGACGAAGGGTAACGATTTGTGCACCGGCCGGAGATTATTTTTACTTTGTGGGTGACCGGGATGAATGTTTGGTATCTATGCCCAATGTTGCGTGGAACAAGGGAAACTTGGGTTCCCTCTTTGTAGCTCTCATGTTGGATGAGGAGGTTGGGGTTCAAGGATCGTTACCTCTGGTGGTTTGCGACTATCCAGATGTCTTTCCTGACGATCTGTTTGAGTTGCCGCCGAACCGGGAGGTAGAGTTCTCTATTGAGTTGGTTCCAGGAACTGCTCCCATATCCATGCCGTCTAACCATTTTTGCACCCGCTGAGTTGCATGAACTCAAGGTATAGCAACAGGAGTTACTGGATAGGGGGTCTTTGCGCCCGAGCACTTCGCTGTGGGGAGCTCCTGCTCTTTCTGCTAAGAAGAAGGATGAATCTTTGCGATTGTGTATTGACTATCGGAAGCTAAATCAGGTGACAGTAAAGAACAAGTATCCTATGCCGAGGATAGATGATTTGTTTGATTAGTTGAAGGGGTCGAGTTTCTTTTCCAAGATCGACTTGAGTTCAGGGTACCACCAGTTGAGGATTAGAGACGAGAACATAGCGATGACTGCCTTCCAGACTTGCTATGGTCACTATGCATTTCTGGTCATGCCGTTCGGTCTGACGAACGCTCCTACTACGTTTATAGGTTTGATGAACCGGATCTTTCATCCTTATCTGGACAGTTTTGTGGTGGTGTTTGTGGATGATATTCTCATCTACTCACCCACTAGAGAGGCGCACGAGGATCACCTGCGTATTGTTCTGCAGACTTTGAGAGAGCATCGCTTGTATACGAAGTTCGAGAAGTGCGAGTTTTGGATGTCTGAGGTGAGGTTTCTTGGACACGTAGTGTCGACAGATGGAGTGGCAGTGGATTCGTTAAAGACAGATGCTGTGATGGGTTGAGAGCGACCGAAGAACGCCTTCGAGATCCATAATTTTCTGGGTTTAGCAGGTTATTATCAACGGTTCGTGAAGAATTTTGTGAGACTTGCTGCGTCGATGACGCGTCTGACGCGGAAGGGAGTTGTGTTTATCTGGAGTGAGTCCTGTGAGTTGGCATTCCAGGAGATGAAGACGAAGTTGACTAACGCACCAGTGTTGATTATCCCAGAGCAAGGCTTGGGGTATACAGTGTACTGTGATGCACCACATGAAGGTTTAGGCTATGTTCTGATGCAGGGAGGTAAGGTTGTAACCTATGGTTCTTGGCAGTTGAAGACGCACGAGAAGAACTACCCGACACACGATTTGGAGTTAGCTGTCGTGGTCTTTGCCTTGAAAACATGGCATCACTATCTTTATGGTAAGCACTTCGAGGTTTTCTCCGATCAAAAGAGTTTGAAATACTTATTTTCGCAAAAAGACCTGAACTTGCGCGAACGACGATGGATGGAGTTGTTGGAGGATTATGATTTTGGCTTGTAGTATCATCCAGGAAAGGCCAATGTTGTGGCTAATGCGCTCAGTAGGAGATCTTATGGGTCGTTAGCTTCTGTAGCTATACGCGAGTGGCACATGCTTGGAGAGATCAGGGAGTTTGATCTGTGTCTCGGGGAGACAGCGACGGGTGCCACCTTGTTCTCAATAGTTTCACGACCAGAGTTAATAGCACGTGTGCTAGAGGTCCAGCAGATGGATCAAGACGCTCAGATGATACGAGATCGTGTTGCTAGTGGAGAGGATACAGAAGGATGGGTTGTGGGTTCAAATCAGGGTTTGCGGTTAGCTGGGAGACTGTTTATGCCAGAGTCATGCCATATAGATATACTACATGAGTGTCATCATTCTCGCCTTGCTGTGCATCCAGGAGGTACGAAGATGTATCATGATCTACGTCGTCAGTTCTGTTGGACGGGAATGAAGAGAGATGTGATCCAGTTTGTTTCTCGGTGCTTTACTTGTCAGAAGGTGAAGGTGGAACACCAGAGACCGGTAGGATTGTTACAGCCGTTACCGATATCAGAGTGGAAGTGGGAGAACATCACAATGGACTTTGTGTCGAGACTTCCTCAACCACCTAGGGGACACGACGCCGTATGGGTTGTGGTTGATAGGTTGACAAAGTATGCACACTTTCTCCCCATCCGCGTGAAGGATTCGATGGATAGACTGAGTGGATTGTATGCCAGAGAGATAGTCCGGTTGCATGGAGTGCCAGTGTCTATTGTTTCTGACCGAGACCCGTGCTTTACATCGCGCTTTTGGCAGAGTCTTCAGGAGGCTTTGGGGATGAACTTAATGTTCAGTACTGCTTTTCACCCCTAGACGGATGGTCAGTCTGAGAGGACTATACAGATTCTGGAGGATATGTTGACGGCATGTGTCCTTGATTTTAGAGGTTCTTGGGAGGATCACCTACATTTGGCAGAATTTGCATATAACAATAGCTATCAGTCCAGTATTGGGATGGCACCGTATGAGGATTTGTATGGTAGACCGTGTAAGTCACCAGTGTGTTGGATAGATGTGAGAGAGACCACAGTCTTGGGGCCCAACATGGTACGGGAGACAACAGAGAAGGTTTTCGTGATTCACCAACACCTTTTGACAGCTCAGAGCCGCCAGAAGAGTTATGCAGATCAGAGAGAAGGCCTTTGGAGTTTGCAATAGGAGATCACGTGTTTCTGAAGGTCTTTTCACATAGAGATTTGATGAGGTTTGGTCGTAGCGGGAACTTATCACCTTGTTTTATTGGGCCTTTTGAGATTCTTGACAGGGTTGGAGAGGTCGCTTATCGTTTAGCTTTGCCACTTCAGTTAGCATATGTGCATAACGTATTCCACATTTCTATGCTTCGGAGGTACGAGCCTGTCCTTCACATGTGTTAGATTGGGCCGAGTTGTGGGTTGATGAGGGTGTTACTTATGAGGAGCGTCCAGTGAAGATTCTAGACACGAAAGAGCAAGTGTTGATGGGCAAAACAATTTCTTATGTCAAAATCCTATGGCTTCATCACGGGGTTGAAGAAGTGACGTGGGAGCTTGAGTATGGGATGCGTGCTAGATACCCAGAGTTATTTACCTCGTGACCTTGTAGCGAATTTCGGGGGGAAAATTCCTTAAAGGGGGAGAGTTGTGAGACCTTATTCTGTTTCTTTTTGAGTTATATATATATTCGACGTGTTTCATTCGTGTTTATATATGTTTTGATGCATGATTGAGTTTGAATATGCATACAGGGTTGGTTCCCAGGGTTGTTGGGAGTTACGGTTCGAATTTCAAAAATTCAAAAAAAAAAGAATTTTGGAGGTATTAATGAGAAACATTTGAAATATTTTTGCATTCGTGATTTCATATTTATATTTGTGATGAATGAATGCATAGTCCGTATATTCTGTCCAGTATTTG
>JAUMHN010434713.1:0-11944 GCA_032360265.1 Heliamphora ciliata
TCTCTTCCATGTCAAAATAAGAAACATTAATAAGTTAAGTCCATAAAATGAAACTAGGGTTCTTGGCACACACATAGTGCGTGTAATTTTTAATTTATTGCAATAAAAATATTAAATTATAAATTTTTAAAGAAAAAAGGGAAAGAGCAAGAATGTAAATTTTTTTAAAAACCAATATCGATGCTATTACAATGTAAGTAAAATTGGATCAGTTACGAAAAATAGTAGTGGAATGATATAATTTTTAAATTGTATCCTCAAAATTATAAAATAAAATGAATTGTAAAAGGAAACTTGTCAGGGTATGTTGGATATAAAAAAGTCTACATGGCTTCAATTTTAGGGAACATCAAGTGATACTCTTCCTTAATATAATAGTATAGAAGATCAGTAACCACGACATAGATATGAAAATAATGACTTCAATTTTAGGGAATATCAAGTGGTACTCTTCCTTAATATAATAGTATAGAAGATCAGTAACCACGACACAGATACAAAAATAATAGGATAGTGCGCATTCGTTTACATTAGACAGAGAAAGAGAGATAGATAGAGAAGTTAAAGTCCACTGTGTACGGGTTATAGCAAACCGATCGCAACTGATGCTGAAAGAAAATAACAAAAGAATAACAGAAAAACATAACACAAGATTTACGTGGTTCACCCAAACATTTATGGCTGTGCCAAAGTTTTACTATAACGAAGAATAAGAAGTTGCGTCGAGATTGCACTACACTAAGATTACAAGTCTGAAAAAAACCAAAATACTACTAAAATAATTTGCCAACTCACCGCCAACTCACGGAGTTAGATTCGTGAACGCGTAGCTCGGTGTAGCACTAATCAGACTACACATCATTTGACATATGAATTGAAACATAAGACCGAGAATCTGATATGAGAACCAATGGATTTATACTAAATTAAGAAGACCAAGGCTCTCTAAGTCTGAAAAGTTCTGCTGATTGAACATAATTTCCATTATAAACTCCTAAAATCATACATAGAGGAGTCATTTCGAAATCGTTTCGCTCCCCACATACACGCATATTGAAAGTCTCAAATCAAAATGCTTATCAAAAAAAAAATCTCACATCAAAATTCATCCAGAAATACGGAGGGAGGGAGAGAGAGAGTGGAAGATTGAGATTATGCTCACCGATGTTGAGACGGACAAACGAAGGATATCCATCGGAGTACATCGGCATCAACAGGAAGGGAAGCTAGTAGAAGGGGGCGGTGGTGTGGTGTCCCCGACGGTCGTTTTGATAAAGCCCGCTTCGGATATTTATTGCCCGATGATGGTGAACTATATAACCCGCGTAATTATTCGGTTCTCCCGAAGATGATGAAGGAGTGAGTCAAAGTTCACATATTATTTTTACCCATAGATGTCAAATTGTAAATTAAAATGACTTTGTTTCAAAGTATGAATCGAATCGAATCGAATCGAATCGAATCGTTTCATGAATCATAATAATTCGATCATAACTATAAAAATACAATAAAAATATATTTTTACAATTAAATTATAAAAAAAGAGTAATAAAATTATAATTTTAGACCCAAACTTATAGAAATTTTATCATGATCACGTGGTCTAATAGGTAAGATACTTCTATAACAAGAGATGTGGGTCCAAACCCCACCATGATCTATTCATGTGAAAATAATCAAAAGATGCACAAATTTCATAAATTCCAAATTTTAAAAATCATAGCATCCACAAATGCAAAAATAAATCCATGCTCGTGCGTTGTTTCAAAAAGGCAAAAATAGACAATTCAAAAATATTAAGTAGATTAAAAAACTTCAAAAGCCTTCAATTCTTCATTTTTTAATCTTCATCATCTCAAAGATTAAGGTCCAAATCATCATCATCCTCATCATCTTTCTCCACCATAGTCACTTCATCTAGCTCGTGTTCTTTAGCATCTTCAATCACTTGAACTTTCTCTTCCTCTTCGACTATTTTCTTTTTCCCTTTCTTGTTGGCATTTAAGTTTCTTGGTCCTACATTTTGGGAAAAAAAATCATTTAAATTTTAGTATAGATAAAAGTGTAAAAGTGATTTAAACTTAATAAGTAAAATCGTACCTCTATTTCTCTTTTTGTTACTCACTCATTCATCATCTTCAAAGCATTCTTAGATATCCATCCATGAACTATCTTGGAGTAGTCATAGATCTTCTTTCTCAGTGATCGATTCATCATCGAAATCTATATTCGATAAAGAGATAAGATCATATATCTCACCTCTCTGTTGCCTCTTCACTTGCTGCATCTATAATTGAATGTTATACTTCACAAAAATTAATGCATCCAACCTTTATTGCTCTAAGCGATTCCTTTTCTTCGAGTGCATATGGTTAAAAGTGCTCCAATTTCTTTCACGTCCCGTTGCACTACAAGTAAGGCTTACCACTCTTATAGCTAACCTTTGAAGCTCCTTACATTCCTCTCAATAGCTATCCCATCATAGCGCTACAAAATAAAACAAAGAAAATAACAAAGAAAATGCACTACATTCACATATTTTAAATTTTAAAATACAAAATACAAATTTATAACAATTTTAAAATATACCGGGTTGCATAGTGTCTCTTGTTGCAATTGCAATGCTCATGCCAAACATACCCTCGACTTTCGTGAACTTTTGTAATTACTCATCAACCTTTACTCTTGTAAATATATCAGGGTACATTCTCTCAATTGTTTTGTATAAGCCCACTTTTTACTTCTAAGTCCGCATTAAACTTATTCTCATCGTAATGGAATCTACATAAACTAGTAAATTTATTATAAACTAATAAGTTTATTATAAACTAATGTATTATATTATAAATTATAAAATAATAAGTTTACTCTAAACAAATAAGTTTATAGTTTATAGTTTTACTAGAAGATAACCCGTGCTTAAAAACACTTCTAATCAATTTAATTTTTTTAAAGGCAGTTAACCCTCAAAGTATTTCTAATCAATTATTAAAAATAAACAATCCAACCAATAAAAATTTACGTAAAAGAGAATGGAGATTATGTACGATTTTTTTTTTATAATAAAATTGATCAAATTTTTTTTTAATAAACCGTTTTGTAGCTGTAACCCATACCTCTAAAAATTACTTTCGAATCAACTTTTTATACTCAATTCTTAAATTGCTCTTGTACTCTTATGTACATAAAATGTAATTAATAAAAAAAATAATACATTAAAATAAAAAATAAATTAAATGAATTATCGAACTTTTAAAACAATCATTATTATAATTAAAATTTTTAAATTTTTAAAAATAAAATAAATAAAAATAAATTCCTCCATTATGTAGAATTTGAAGAGACATGGAACGTCACATGATTCACATTGCTTTGTCTTTCTCCACATGTATAATACAATAAATTCTTATATAACTATAACCTTCATACACCAAAAAGAAAAATCATACACTACGTAGAATAAATTATAAAGTTCTCATAACTCTTCAAAAGTTTCTTTTTATAAATAAAAAATTATTCAAACCAAATTTTTATCAAAGGTAACCAAAACAACAATTTAAATTTTTAGTTTTCAAATAGGAATAAAAAAATTTCTCAAAAAAATAGTAATCAACTTTTGTAAAAAAAAATAATACATTTTAAATTGTCACAAATACAAATTTTTTATATTAAAAAAGAACTAATTCAATAATTTTCTATCGAGGATAACCAAAATAATATTTTTTCAATAAAACAAATTTATTTTTTGTGAAGAGAGATAATAATTTTTGAAGAGAGAAAAATAAGGAGAGAAATGGTATTCAATGAGGAGAGAGATGATATTTTTTTAAAATTGTACTTATTGCCGTTAGATGTAAATTTGGACAATTTCAACAATTTGATAAAAAATATGGCGTGTCATAAGACCGCTCTGTTTTGTAATATAGAATGATCAAAATTAATATTTTAACACAGCGTTTTCTAGTTATAACTCATACCTCTAAAAGGAACTTTCGAATCAATTTTTTCTACTCAATTATTAAAGAGCTCTCGCACTCTCCTGTACATAAAATATGATTAGTAAAAAAAATAAAACATTAAAATAAAAGGTAAATTAAATGAATTATTGAACTTTTAAAACAATTATTATAATTAAAATACTTAAGAATTAAGATTAAAACAAATAAAAATAAATTCCTACATTATGTAGGGTTTGAAGATTAAATTAGAAAGTATCCATAACCTCCTTATAAGTCAATCATCAACCAATTAAGCTTTCACAAGAAAAAAAATTAATTAAAAAAATTTAATTCAAACCCCTTACAAAAAAAAAACGAAAGACAAATATTAAAAAGACATGAAAGGTCACGTGCTTTACAAACATTGAAGAGACATAGATTATATAAGTTTATACTTTATTTATTTATTAGTTTACTACAAATTTATTATTAATTGATAAGTTTATAGTTTATATTATTAAGTTTATTATTTTTTGAGAGGGCTTTGGGCGGGCCGAAGTGGGTGGGCTCGGGCTTTCAGGTCTTGGGCTGGGTCACGAGTTTAAAGGGAGGCCTAGGCCCGGGGTTGAGGTTGGGGGCTATGAGCTAGTTTTTCGACGGTTTTTTTACGAATTTCTTGACAATTTTTCACTAGTCTTTTTTTTACAATTTTTATGCTTAAAAACAGTATTAAAATAGGTCCCAAAAACATTAAAAAAAAAATTGGCACAAAATAGCCCACCTGGCGGCACCACAGGCGGCGGTTCGAGGTCGTTTTTCGATGGTTTTTTGTGTTATTTTCGAGACTAATTTTAAGCAAGTTTTTAGGTATAAAGTAGCAGTAAAATACAATTGAAAAACAATCCAAAAAGATGAAAAAAAACAGTATCAAAACAGGCTGCAAAAAAGCGGCAACAGTAGCAGCCTTGGGCGGCCGCGGCGCAGGCTGCTCAAGGTTGTTTTTCGAGACTTTTCAGGAATGTTTTCAATGCATTCTTCGAGACATTCTTCAAGGCATCATATTGCTAGATATCAGTACTAAAATCAGTGAAAACGATAGCCAAAACAACCGCGGAACAAGTTGAAACAAGCGGCACAACAGCAGCGGCGGTGGGTGGTGTGACGCAACGACTTCTCGGGTTTTTGATGGCTATTTTTGGGCTATTTTCGAATCAGATTTTTTTTTTACAAAAATATGGTATATTTCGTTAGCTACATTTCAAAAAAAGGGGGACAAAAACGAAGTTCGGATGAGGCCGGAATGGCCTCGAAAAGTTGGCGGTGTAGTGCTGTTGCAAGGTAGCAGTATTTTTTGTGTTTTGGTAGCCATCGAAGCCTATTTTTTAGACTATTTTCGACCAATTTTTTTGACAAAAAAATAGTATATTTTGTTATCTACATTTTAGAAAAAACAGGGAAGAAAACGAAGTTTGGAAAGAGGTCAAAAAAGTCTCAAAAAGAGGCTAGTGCAGTGCTACAGGTGGCGTCAGCCGGTGGCCGACGGTGGTGGCTAGTTTGGAACTCCTGGAGGCTCTTTTCTGATATGTATTGATCAAGATGTGATATATTTGTATATTACTACAAATCAGAGAGTCCTAATCCAATCTAGATACCAATAAGCAACTGTTTCAAATGATTGAAACTCTTACAACTTATCTTTGAATAGGAGATTGAAACTCATCAAAATTTTTATTCGATCATAAAATCGCGATATATACATGCTTGCATTTATATTTTTATGAACTACGTGGATGATGTATGTCTGTTTTATATATTCCTGTTAATTTAATTAATTCGGTTTTAATTAAATATTTTATAAAAAAAATAAAATTAAGTTTTTTAATTAAATGAAATTTTTTAGATATTTTATTTTTTTTATAAAATATCACGTTTAAGATAATTTTTTTTATAAAATTAGATATCTTAAAAAAATGTAAAAATTAATTCTTCATTTTGAATTAATTAAATGAAAAAATGTTTAATCTAAATAAATTATTATTTTTCAAAAAATGTGTAATATAAAATAAAATAATTGAATGCCTTTAATCATTACCTTAACTGAAAAGTTGAAGGAAAAACTGTGCATTTATCGAATTTTATTTATTACATATTAAAACACGAAAAGATAGTTTGACAAATCGAAATCTTTGGAATCGTGTACACAGAAAGATATTTGATTCTTTCAGATGGTGTGATTTTCGAAATTAATAAATTTATTTTAATTAAACGAATTTTTATAATCCTCAAAAATATTTTAAAAATCTAAGTGGAAGAAGAAATTTATTTATAAAGAAATCTCGCGATCTTCATTACTAATTTGTATGATATAATTAAATTTTTCATGTTAGCAGTAAGGCCTTCTTCTCCATCGAACAGATTAATTGTAGTATCGTCAGTACAAATATCTTTTAGAGATAATTCTGGATAATTGTTAGTGTGGATCACTTCTTCATCTGAATGGTTTATTGCGAAGCGATTGATTTGGGATTAGGTGATGGTTAATACTTAACTGTAAATAATTAGTATTCTCTTCATCTGAGTCACTGTTATTATTTACTAAATCGAAACTATGTCAGTTATTTAATTTTACTTGGCAGAGTCAGTTTTCTAGATAGTAAAATTAAAAAGAATTGGCCTATCTAGACAAATGATGTATAGTAGATGTCCTTCCATCGATGCATGCTATTCACAGGAAACCAGACTGCTGGCGATTTTTTTTTAAATGGTAGAATGAACCAAATTAAAATAAAATTTAAAATTTTACTCGTCATAATTAACGGTTATTTTTAATTATGTGATTTTTCGAAAAAAAATAACTTTCAATTCACTCACGGTTACACTAAAAGAAAACAAACTAACGGGATCGAATTTTGTTGACTAGAAAAGTAACTTGGATATAACTTTAATTATCAAGGATATTCCTTCAATACTAAAAAATGTATTTATTTCTTAAAAGAGTTCTTCCTCTGGGGTAAAAGGCATAATGAAGAAAAAGATTCAGAAATAGGGTGGCACGATTTTAAAGGTAGTTAGTGGGTCACTGACTAATATAAAAAAGTCAAAAGATAAATATTTTCACTGCAACCAGACACAACACTGGAAAAAGCTATGTCCACTTTATTTCAGCAAGCTGAATCAACAGGACAATTTCTGTTAACCGGTTGTGGATATATGTTTAGTGGTGTTATCTACTGGTACCTGGTGTATAGATACGAGAACCACTACTTATGTCTCCAATTCATTGTATGGGTTCCAAGAAATCTGGCAACTTAGTGATTGGGAGATTTACGTGCACATGGGCAATAATACAAAGGTAACAACAGTTGTAGTGGGAGATGTCAATCTTAATTTTAGTAGAGATCGAGTTTTAATATTGAGAGATTATCTTTATGTACCATTTATTAGAAGGAATTTAGTTTTTATTTCTAGATTGATTAAAGACGGATATTTGATTTATTTTAATAACTCTATAGTTATTAAGGATAATAAACGGGTTATCTGTTTTGATACATTGGTGGATGATCTTTATATTATTACTCTAATATTTCCTACACTGCAACTAACTGTATTGAATAACACATCTAATTTACCATATAAGAGAAAGTTTTATTTTTTAATGAACCAAATGTTCTTTTAGCACTTACACTTGGGTCATATTAATGTAAAATAAATAAATAGACTAGTAGAAGATGGACCTTTGAGTTTATTGAAAATAGAGGCACTTCTAGTATGTAAATCCTGCTTAGAGGGTAAGAAGACTAAGAAGCCCTTGTCAGCCAAAGGCTATACAGTTAAAGAACCGTTGGAACTAACTCAGTCTGATGGTCTTATAAGAATTCGGGTTAGAGGTAACTTTGAGTACTTTGTCAGTTTCATTGATGACTACTCAAGATATGGATACATTTACTTGATGCACCGTAAGTCTGAATACTTTGAAAAATTCAAAGAATTTAAGGCGGAGGTAGAGAAGCGCCTGGGTAAAAATATCAAATCACTACGATCCGACCGTGGTGGGGAGTACCTCTTTAGAGAGTTTAGGAACTACCTGTCATCAGAAGAAATTATATCCCAATTGATTGCACCAGGCACTCCGCAGCAGAATGGTGTAACAGAAAGAAGAAATATGACTCTTATGGAGATGGTAAGATCCATGATGAGTTATTCAGGTTTACCCGATTTGTTTTGGGAATTCGCATTAGAGATAGCGACTTACATTCTAAACTTGGTACCTTCTAAGTCAGTACCTTCTACTCCTACAGAATTGTGGACCGGGCGTAAGTTTAGTTTGAGACATATTTGAATTTGGGGGTGTCCAGTACATGTGCTGAAAGGAAACGCGAGTAAGTTAAAATCGTGGACAGAAATCTATTTTTTTGTGGGGTATCCCAAGAAAACGAAGGGTGGTCTATTTTATAATCCTAAGGATCAGAAGATCATTGTCAGCACTAATGCCTGATTCTTAGAAGATGATTATATTATGGACTACAGGCCTAAAAGTAATATTATTTTGGAAGAAATGAGAGAAAATACCAGTATAACGGAAGAGGAACCGCAAGTCACTGATATCCTCTTACCTCGTCGTAGTGGGAAAATTATCGAAACAGGTGCAAATCATGAATAGGGTGTTGATACACCAGATTCAGATTCTGCACAGTGTGTTACTGTTAGTACACAAACACAGGTAGTGTCTTGCCGTAGTGAGAGGGTTGTTCATTAACTTAATCGATATATGCTCTTGGGAGATGGATACTGAACCGTGTAACTACAATAAAGCACTTCAGGATAAAGATGTATATCTTTGATAAAAGGCTATAAATTCAGAGATGGAATCTATGTATTCTAATTAGTTCTGAAAACTTCTAGAACCACCCAAAGTGATAAAACTTATTGGATGCAAGTGGACCTACAAGAGGAAGAGAGTAGCAGACGAGAAGGTTGAAACCTTCAAAACTAGATTTGTTGCAAAAGGGTTCACTTAGAAAGAAGAAATCGATTATGAGAAAACTTTTTCGCTGGTAGTCATGCTTAAGTCTATCCAGATTCTCTTATCCATTGCTGCTCATTTTGATTACTAAATTTGGTAAAAGGATGTCAAGACAGCTTTTCTTAACAGAAGTCTTGATAAGTGTATCTATATGGTATAAGCAGACGGTTTCATAGCGAAGAGCTAGGAACACATATTTTGCAAACTTAAGATATCTATTTATGGATTTAAGCAGGCATCTAGGTCTTGAAATACTCGGTTTGATCAAGCCATAAAATCTTATGGTTTTGATCAAGTCCATATGAGTCCTGTGTGTATAAGAAACGTGACGAAAGCGTGGTAATCTTTTTAGTAATTTATATAGTTGATATCTTGCTCATCGAAAACGATGTTGGGACATTATCTACGATAAAAGTATGATTATCTGGACAATTTGATATGAAGAACTTGGGAGAAATCAGTTACATCCTAGAGATCAAGCTTGTGCGAGAACAGAAACAAATGATGTAGGACTTATCACAAGCAAAGTATATCGATGATATCCTTGCTAATTTTAGCATGCAGAATTCTAAGAAAGGGTTTCTCCATTTCAGGTATAGAATCACTCGATCCAAGGATCAGTGTCCTAAAACACCTGATGAGATTGAGAAGATGAAGGCGGTTCCTTATGCTTCGGTAGTAGGAAGCCTAATGTATGCTATACTTTGCACTAGACCCGACATTTGTTTTGCCATTGCCACGGTTAGCAGATATAGTCTAATCCAGGACATGAGCATTGGACTGTGGTAAAAAATATAATTAAGTACTTGAAAAGAACTAAGAATTATATGTTGATTTACCAGGTAGGCAGTCTAGTACCTTTAGAGTAAACAGACTCAATTTTTTAGTCAGACAAAGATTCCTATAAGTTTACCTCAGGATATGTGTTTACTTAGGGAGATGGAGCTATAAGTTGGAAGAGTATCAAGCAGTCTTATATTGTTGATTTCACCACGGAGGTCGAGTACTTGGCAGCTCCCAAAACAACTAAGGAGGCCATTTGGCTCAGGAACTTCCTGTTGGATTTAGATGTGGTACCTTCAGTCTAATCGACTATTACACTTTTTTGTGATAATAGCAGAGTAGTTACAAACTCGAAGGAGTCAAGATTTCACAAAAAATGAAAGTATATTGAGCATAAGTATCACCTGATACAAGAAATTGTACCGATGGGTGATGTTGCTGTGATCAAAATTACATTACGAGACAACCATGCAGATCTTTTTATAAATACCCTACCGGTTAAGACTTTTGATAATCATGTAGAGGATATGGGAGTCAGATGTATGGCAGTATGATTTTGAGTATAAGTGGGAGATTATTAGGGTTGTATATTGAAAACAATAGATTTTATTTTAGTTTTAGTATTTAATTTTATTTTAATAAAATTAATTTTTTATTTAATGATAATCTTAATGAGTAATGTATGCAATATCATTTCTTTAATGTTATGTATGGATATCCTTTATTATGTACAGTATTTAATCTGGTGTGTAGAGTACGATCTACTCACAGAAAACCAGGTTTTAGGTTCTTACAGAATATAAATTTTTGTTCACAACTTAGATAAAAGTGGACATACCATCGGTACAACTATAACACAAAATTTTAGTAAGCCTGCCTTGGTTACGGGGAACAGATAATAGCGTTGTCTATTGTTCTGACTCTCTGTGCTAGTTCCCTTTGTGTGTATTAAACGGGACACATTTGGGTAATTAATTTTATACTAACTATATAAATTAATTCACACCACAAGCTTATTATAAGAGTACTTATGCTCTTAATCCTGAAATAATTATTGATTTGAGTATATTTAATATTTGTTTTTTTAATTCATTAGAGGGTGTAATCTTATATGGGTTTATATTCTCGGTAAGTTGGATAATTGTATTAATTATATAGTAAATATTAATTATTGACGGAATCCACGTCTCGATAGTTTGGGATTCATGATAGCTCCTTAAGGAAACTTATAAGTTTTGACCAGACCAATCCCTATAGGTGGATTTTATTATTTGGCGGTCAAATAAGTTAAGCGAAAGAGTTTAAAGAATTTAAAGATGCTAATTAAATTAAATTGTCGGTAATTAAATTTAATTTGTGGGTATCGAGAATCTTAACGTGGGAAGATGAGTTAAGCATTTAATAACAGGAGCTCAATACAAGATAGTTTTGAGATTATGGCTTAGAGTGCCATTACAGTTCTTTAGTGGTGTAAACTGTAATTTAGTATTTTATGAAAATTGCAAAAACTGCTGCAAGGTTTTCATAATTATAGATATCGCTGAGACGTTTGCTTAATTGTAAAAATCGTTGGATACGTATCTAGGTTACACTAGAAATTTTTGTTATAATTATTTCACAGGTCCCTGCTGTAACCCTATAAATATGCGGGTAAGTTGAACCAAATTCATAACTTGTCCTTAAGACTAAAGCTGATCAGGTTCTACCGATACGAGTTCTAGAAAGATTGTAATCCACACTACGTTCAAGAATCGCATAAGAAAATATAATAGAAGGTCTGGCGGGAGCTTCAACTCGGAATCAAAAATCGTAGTTGGAAAATCAATCAAAAATATATTCTTCTAAATTAACTGTGGTGGCACGGGTTTTTATTTTGATCGTTCAACATTAAAAGTTTTATCTACAGCCCGTTTTGACAATTACTTGTCCAGTTTTTTTGTATCGAAAATCGTTTACAAAAATAATGATATTGATAATTTTTCCTCCAACAATTCGAACATGTTCTTAAATATTCTAAATAATATTTAAAAATAAATAAAAACTTTTACATCAAAAACCTATATCCCGAACGCTCACATCCAAACTAAAAAATTTTAAACTATCACGATCAACCCTCATGATTAAAAATTAAATTATAATCATCATTCAACCTATTAGAACTAGGCAACCCAAGAGGGGGGTAAATTGGGTCTTAAAAAAA
>JAUMHN010434724.1:0-11939 GCA_032360265.1 Heliamphora ciliata
AGTAAGGATATCATCGATATACTTTGCTTGTGATAAGCCCAACATCTTTTGTTTTCGATCTCGCACAAGCTTGATCCAAAGGATGTGACTGGCTTATCTCAAGTCCTTCATATCGAATTGTCCAGATAACCATACTTCAACTGTAGATAATGCCCCCACATCGTTTTCGATGAGTAAGATATCGTCTACATAAAGTACTAAGAAGATCACCACACTTCTGTTACACTTCTTGTACACACAGGACTCATTCAGACTTTGATCAAAATCATAAGACTTTATAGCTTGATGAAACCGAGTGTTCCAAGACCTCGATACCTGCTTAAGTCCATAAATTGATCTTTTAAGCTTGCACAACATGTGCTCCCGACCCTTTGCAATGAATTCGTCTGGTTGTATCATATAGATACACTTGTCAAGACTTCCGTTAAGGAAAGCTCTCTTGACATCTATTTGCCAGATTTTGTAATCGAAATGCGCGGCAATGGATAAGAGAATCCGAATAGACTTAGGCATGGCTACCGGCGAAAAAGTTTTCTCATACTCGATCCATTCTTTCAAAGTGAACCCTTTAGCAACAAGCTCAGCTTTGAAGGTTTCAACCTTCCCGTCTATTCCTCTCTTCCTCTTATAGATCCACTTGCATCTAATGGGTTTTATCCCTTCAGGTGGTTCTAGAAGTTTCCAGACCTGATTGGAATATATAGATTCCATCTCTAAATTCTTAGCTCTTTGTCAAAGATTTGCATCGTTGTCTTGTAGTGTTTCATTGTAGTTACAGGGCTCGATATCTAGTTCATCTAGGATCTTGTCAAATGACTCTCCTAAGAACATATACCGATCAGGTTGATGAACAACCCTCTTACTACGACGAGGCACTACCTGTGTCTGTGTATTAATAGTAACAGGCTGTGCAAAATTTGAACCTTGTGCATCAGCACCCTGTACTTGATTTGCACCTATCTCGATAATCCTCCCACTACGACAAGGTAATGGAATATCAGTGACTTATGGTTCCTCTTCTGTCCTACTGGTATTTTCTTTTAGTTTTTCCAGAATAATATTACTTTTGGGCCTGTGATCCATAATATAATTCTCTTCTAAGAATTGAGCATTGGTGCTAACAATGACCTTCTAATCCTTAGGATTATAAAATAGACCACCTTTCATTCCCTTGGGATACCCTACAAAGAAACAAACTTCTGTCCTTGATTTCAACTTATCCACGTTCCCTTTCAGCACATGTGCTGGACACCCCCAAATCCGAATGTGTTTCAGACTATGCTTACGCCAAGTCCACAATTCTGTGGGAGTATAAGGTACTAACTTAAAAGGTACCAAGTTCAGAATGTAAACCGCTGTCTCTAAAGCGAGTCCTTAAAACGAATCTGGTAAACCTGAATAACTCATCATTTACCTTACCATTTTTATAAGAGTCCTATTCCTTTTTTCTGCTACACCATTTTGCTGTGGAGTGCTAGGTGTAGTCAACTGGGATGTAATCCCCTCTGATGACAAGTAGTCCTTAAACTCTTCAAAGAAGTATTTCCCACCACGATCGGATAGTAGTTATTTGATACTTTTACCCAGACGCTTCTCTGTCTTCGCCTCGAATTCTTTAAATTTCTCAAAGCATTTAGACTCACGGTGCATCAGGTAAATGTATCCATACCTTGAGTAGTCATCAATGAAACTGATGAAATACCTAAAGCCACCTCTAGCCCGGATTGTTTAGAACCACACACATCAGAATGAATCAGCTCCAACGGTTCTTTAGTTCTATAGCCTTTGGCCGAAAAGCGTCTCTTGATCATCTTAACCTCTAAGCAAGATTCACAGACTGAAAGTGTCTCCACTTCCAATGAACTCAAAGGTCCATCTGTTACCAGTCTGTTTATCCTTTTTAGATTAATATGATCCAAACGTAAGTGCCAAAGAAACGTTTTATTCATTAAAGAAGGAAATTTTATCTTATATGATAATATAGATGTATTATTCATTTTAGTCAGTTGCAGTGTAGTAGAGGTTGGAGTAATAATATAAAAATTATCCACCAATGTACCAGAACAGATAACCCGTTTATTATTCTTAATAACCACAGAGTTATTAAAATAAACCAAATATCCATCTTTAGCAAATCTAAAAATGAAAACTAAGTTCCTTCTAATGGCAGGTACATAAAGACAATCTCTCAATATTAAAACCTGATCTCTACCAAAACTGAGAGTGATATCTCCTACTGCAACTGCTATTACCTTTGTATTATTGCCCATATGCAGGTAAATCTCTCAATCACAAAGCTGTCGGTTTTCCTATAACTCCTACAATGAATTGCAGACATAATTAGTGGCTCCCGTATCTACACACCAGGTACCGGTAGATAACACCGCTAAACATTTTTTCATAATTAGTGAACAGAAATTACCCTGTTTGTTCTGGCATCTAAGAAATACTGGGCATAGCTTTTTCTAGTACTGGGTCTGGTTGCAATGAAAACATCTGCCTTTCGGCATTTTCACATAAGTCCGTGGCCCACTAACTACCCTGGAAATCGTGTCTCCTTGTTTCTAAACCTTTTTCTTTTTCATGTCTTTTGGCCTAGAGAAAGAACATTTTTCAGAAACAAACACATTTTCTAGTACTGAAGGAATACCATTTGTAGTTAAAACTATATCCAAGTTATATTTTCAGTTAATAAAATTTGGTTCCGTAACTTTGTTTTCTTTGAGTATTGAAGCGAGTGGGTTGAAATTCATTTTAATAATGAAAATCACATAATTAAATAAAATCATTAATTATGATGAGCAAAATTTTAAATTTATTTTATTTTGGTTACCTTTATCATTTTAAAATTAATTCGCCAGCAGTCTGGTTACCTAAAAATAGCACACCACGATGGGTGGACATCTATTATTCTTCATCAGACCAGACAGTTCAATTCTTTTTAATTTTACTATCTAGGCAATTAACCATACCAAGTAAAATTAAATAGCTGACATAGATTCGGTTAAGTATATAAATAATAGCAGCGACTCAGATAGAAATGATACTATTATATACAGTTAAGTGTTAACCATCACCTAATCTCAAATCAATCGATTTGAAATGAACTTTTCAAATAGAGAAGTAATTCACACTAACAATTATCCAGAATTATCCCTAAAGGAGCTTTGTACCGGCGATACCGCAATTAATCTATCCGTTGGGGAGAAAGGTCTTATTGCCAACACGCAGGGTTTAATTGCATCGCCTACAAACTGGTGACGGAGACCGCGTAATTTATCTGTGAATAAATTCTCTCTTCCACTTAGATTTTTAAAATATTTTTTGAGGGTTATAAAAAAATTATTTAATTAAAATAAATTTATTAATTTCAAAAAACACACGATCTGAAAGAATCAAGCATCTTCTCTTGTATACGATTCCAAAGATTCTGGTTTATCAAATCATCTTTCGAAAGCCACACAATCTGAAAGAATCAAATATCTTTCCGTGTACACGATTCTAAAGATTTTGATTTATTAAACCATCTTTTTGTATTTAAATGCGTAACAAATAAAATTTAATAAATGCATAGTTTTTCCTTCAGCTTTTCAGCTAAGGTAGTGATTAAAAATATTTATTTATTTTATTTTTTGTTTTACATTTTTTGAAAAATAATAATTTATTTTGATTAAATATTTTTCTATTTAATTAATTCAAATTCCATAATTAATTCTTACATTTTTTCAAGATATCTGATTTAAAAAAATCATCTTTAAACGTGATATTTTGTAAAAAATAAAATATCTAAAGTTTTTTTATTTAATTAAAAATAATTAATTAAAAAAAATTAATTTTATTTTTTAATTACAAAATATTTTAATTAAAATCAAAATTTTAAATTAATTAAATTAATAGGATAAATAAAACTAATAATTATCATCTCCGTAATTAATATATAAAAATAAATTAAATACAAGATAAATATAAATCTCAATTTTATGATCGAATTGAAATTCTTAAAGAGTTTCAGTATTCTGATTAAGATAAGCTTCTAGTCTTTCAGATGCTGCATAATTCCAGCTTTTCCTTATCTTGTTTGTATTAGGATTCCTTCAAAGAGTCCTTGTTCTAAAGCACTGACTTGTACCGAAAATACCTTGGGATGGAAATCCGCTTACGCCGAAACACTTGGAAACCGGCTGTTTCATTGTTCGCACTGTTTTCTTAAAAAAAACAATCCAACCGAAACACTGTTTGCTTGGCTGTTTCGGTTTGCTTGTTTGGCCTTTCGGCTTCATGGAATTTCTTGGCTTTGGAAAACCGCACCCTTAAACAGAAAACTGCTGTGCCGCTGCCCAGTTTTATTAGGAAACTTGCGGTTTGGGAATTGCTTGGGAATCCACTTGGGAATTGCACTGTTCGCGCCACTGTTTGCCGAACAGTGTTTGGATCACTGCTTCGGTTTCAATTGGAAAGCTGCTGTGCTCCTATTTTGGAGTTGCCTCAGCATGGAAATCAATGCCTGCTTCTTGGGAATGCCGCGGCTTGAAACTGCTGCTAAAAAACTTTTTCCGCGGCTAAAATTGCCGGAACCACTACCGGTTGCCGCCGCCATTCACCGTCGTTTCTTCCATACCTGTTCTTATTTTTTCTTTATAATAAATTAAAAAAAAAAATTAAAGAATATAAAAATATTTTTACATCGAAACCTATATCTCATAGGCTCACATTCGAACTAAAAATTAATTAATCTAATACGGTCAAACCCCGTGATTAAAAAATTAATTAAATAATCATTATCCATGCATTCAATCAAATATGAAAATAAATAATGATCATAAAATCGAAATTTAGAATGCTTACAAAACAAAATTAGTAACAGTTCTAAAACAACCCGACCGCGATAACCATAAATAAAAAACAAAACGGCTCTGATACCAATTGTTGGAGGCAATACTGCCAAGATCATTGTTTTTGAAAAACGATTATCGGTAAAAATTAACTAGACCGGCAAACGCCGAAACGGGTTCCAGATAAAAATTTTGACGTCGAACGATAAAAAATAAACCCGTGCAACCAAAGTTAATTTAGAAAAATACATTTTGTTGATCTATTTTTCAACTATGACTTGATTCCGAGTTGAAACTCTTGTAAGATCTTTTACCGTATTCTCTTATGCGATCCTCGAATATAGTGTGGGTTATGATCTTTCGAGAACTCGTACCGAAAGAACCCCGATATATTTTAGTCTTGAGAGACAAAAATAATATCATAATAATGGTCATAAAAATCATAAAAACTGGTTCGACCTACCCGCACATATATAGGGCTACAGTTAGGACCTAGGGAGTAGTTATGAGTTAGACTTCCAGTTGAACACAAATACCCACTGGAGGTTTCTGCAATTATGGAAAGACATGCAGCGGTTTCTGCAATTTTTATAAAATACTGAATTACAGTTCACACCATTAAAAAACTATAATTGTACTCTGATCGATTATCTCAAGACCTTTATGCATCGAGCTCCTATTATTAAATGCTTACCATTTCTCCCCACATCAAGATTTTCAATACCCGCCAATTAAATTTAATTACTGACAATTTAATTTAATCGGTATCTTGATATTCCTGAAGCCATTCCGCTTAATTTATTTGATCACCGAATTAATTAAATCCACCTGTAGGGTTTGGCCCGGTCAAAACTTATAAGCATCCTTAAGGAGGTATCGTCAATCCCAATCATTCAGAACGTAGATTCCCTTAATAATTAATATTTATCATATAAATAATACCGCTATCTAACTCACCGGAAATATAAACCCATATAAGATCGCACTCTCTAATGAATCAAAATAACGAATATTAAATATACACAAATCAATAATTATTTTAGGATTAAGAGGATAAGCACTATTCATAATAACCTTGGGGTGTGAATTAATTTATATAATTAGTACAAAATTAATTACTCCAAATATCCTATTCAATACACACAAAGTGCACTAGTATAAAGAGTCAGAAAAATAGACGATACTATTATCTGTTCCTTGTAACCAAGACAGGCCTACTAAAACTCTGTGCTACAGTCGTATCGATAGTATGTCAATTTCCATCTAAACTGTGAATATAAAATTTATATTCTGTAAGAACCTAAAATATGATCTTTTGTGTGCAAGCCGTACTTTACACACCATATTAAATACTGTACAGAATATTGGACATCCAAGCATATCAAAGAAATGATATACATACATTGCTCATAAAGATTATCATAAAATAGAAAATTAATTTTATTAAAAAATAAAATTAAATACTAAAAATATTATTTTCAGTATACCAACCCTAACAACCACAACGGAAATCGAATACCACTCCATAAGAGTCACACAGTCTAAATGCCAAACGAATACAAACTGATACTTTTATAACCTATCATGTGAATAACTTTGTCTGTCTAAAATGCACACTTCACCCCTCAAACAATCTTTAGTGTCAATGGGACTCACTGTTTCCACAAACTCCTATGCACCCAAATCCTTGAATTGCTTAACTAAATAGTTACCAGTTTTTGAAATGATCTTGATAATCCTGATGACGCTGTCTGTAATCATGTGCTTCTATTTTCTCTTTAGTCTTTCCAAAGGTTGCTCCGTTCCTCTTAACTTCTACCATTTGTTTTTGACGTGCTAGGACGTTAGGTTTGAATACCTCTTACAATAACTGGATCATTTTCTCAGGCGGTTGGTTATTTTAGGGTAAAACAAACATAATAAAAGGTATGGTTGTGGTAATTACCTAGTCATGTGATCTACTGTGACTTAGTGGTTAATTCTTCATCAGGTTCTAAACGTTTATTGTTGTGATCAAGACTCTTTGTTCTTTGATAGTGATGGCAAAAATTCGGGCTCTAACACTTCGGTGGGAAGGCCGGTGTGAATATCGATGTATATAGACGCACCTTCTTTGCTAGCGTACTTTAAGGTTAACGTGAGTTCGAGGCTATTTCTCATTTTTCACTTTCTTACTATCAATATGAATCTTTTGCTTCTCGATTTACCGTATGGGTGGGTCACCTATAAACTAGTCTTAGAGAAGTTTGAATTGTGCCATATGGTGGTGTCGCAAAACATTTGATGTGAAGCTGTCGTTTCTAACTTTAGAATGCTGATGGCCTAGTTTTATTTGTTGGGACCTTTGAAAAGATATAGTTAGTTGTTACTAACGATCGTTGTTACTCATAGTTCTATGGGACAAGATTTTGAAGGTCGACAATCAAAAGCATGCGCAGGGTTAGAATGTCTTAGGGTGGAACCTAGATAATTCAAAGATAGGTTGGATTAGGGCAAGCGGTCAAGGCTAAGGCAATCATTGTTAACCCAGATTGAGAGGTTGATTGGGGCTCAAACGCATTGGACATAAGAGTTAAACATCCAATAAAGATTACAAAGGGGATATTCTCGGGACCAATCTGTGCAACATCAGATCTTGATAAAAGATATGTTTAAACGATGGGTAGCCAAACTAGATATTTATCCTGAAGTTACGTCGGCCTAATGTACTTCAATCTAAGCATCCTAGTCGACTCCCCAAGTTGGAATTTCGAGAGTAAACAAAGATTTCACAAAATCATTGCACAAGGTGCGGTATCTAGATCGAGAGAATTGTATGAGGGTAAAAGACTTTACCAATATCGAATGTTCGAAACCGGTGTTATTAGAAGGGAGGACACACAAAGGGCTTCAATTAGGGTCGAAGATTGTCATAAAGGCTTGAGAAAGGAACTCATAGGGATAGAGTTGTGGAGTTCTAATGGTGGCCTTCGTAAAACTTAGGCTAGCCTGGGTGTTTCACCATCTAGGGGTTCGTTAGCTTGCTGGTGGTTCAGTTGTCTATCAGCCATCCTCAGAGATTGTTGAGAATTCGGGTTTGTATTAATTCTTGATTGTTTTCATGATTTGGGATCTTGTGAAACTTAATTTGGAATTATGAGATACCTTATGAAGAATTCAACAACAATCATTTGCATTTCATTCTAATCACATAACTGGTGTACAAACTTTTAAAAGTTCACAAAACATATGTACAACATCCAACGAAGGAAAAGATATAATGCCCAACGCACTAAAGCCTAGACGAAGAGATGCAAATAGAAGTAGCGGATAACTGATTCACGCTCCCACGTTACCTCATAGATACCGTAGCAGCGCCACTGCACTTCCATGTGCTAAAAGCCCTCCGGTCTCATGCGAGCTTTGTTAATTACGGCTATTGGTACCTCTAGGTACGTTTTTGGATTGTTAAACTCTATTGCCAGGTCGCATGGGTTGATGATTCCTCTCTTATCTCTTGGTTTCTGTGTTTGCATCCACCTCGCATCCATCCTGTCCCCTAATAGCTCTTTGAATCCGATGGTACCTTCAGACGATAGATGATCTCGTCACATCTCTCCAACACTCTTAGTGGACCCATGTATCTTGGGAAAGACTCTGACTTTTTTCACTTCCACGTCCTTTCTGGGAAAACTCTTGCATATACCCATTCTCCAATACGATAGTCCTTGCGGTACTCTTGGTGGCTCTAGTAGATCACTATGTCCGTTGCTTCATCATCGTCCATCTTCGGTGGCGGTGCCTCTAATGGATCATAAAAGATAGCTATGGCTCGCTCCTCATTCTCGTTGTCATCATCCTCAGGTTTCTCCTCGTTCTCCACCTCAACATTAGCCGCGTCTTCTGCCTCATCTGGTTCTTCGTTTGCCCCTACTTCCCTTGCCTCTTCTCCATTATGAACTGGCTACTCATTCAGGAACATCCCTACCAATGAAAATACATCTATCGGGTCTTGTTCTGCAACGGGTTCTTCCTCGAGGTCCGAGTCTTCCAGTTTAGGTGATGCCCATGGTTCTCCAGCTGGCTCTACGTCGGACGCCATCCTAAGATGAGAGACGATTAGGAAGAGAAGCTTAAGGTATAGACTTTATGTTTTTAGAGTTATAAGTGATAATCTAATAATATATACACTCTACAGAGCTTCTACGCTACAAAACTCGTAGTCTCCCATATCCTAAGGCCTAAAAGTTCAGTAAACCTAGGCTCTGATACCAATTGTGACGCCCCGTCCTCCGGGCACGTCAGAACATATATAAATATAAATAAAGAGATATTCTAGCCATTCATTCATATTTACATACGTTAGTTACTACATCATAAAGGAGTTCTGAACCGTTCATAGGTACATAATTATTACAGTTTCACCAAGAAATTTTAAAAATTACAGTAAGCGTGAGATAACTGAATATAAGAACAAAAGCAAAAGATCTCGACTCCTTAGAATGAATCAGCGAGATCCACGTGCTCTTGGAACTCACCTTGTTCTTCAAACTCTTCTTTTTCCTCTGGGACGACTTCCTCCAATAACTCCTCTTTACCTGTGGCACGAATGCCATGAGCCAAGGCCCAGAAGAAAAACACTCTAATTTTCTAACTAATCTCAAGGCACAAAATTCACCACAACACATACCATATAACACCCAGTACAGTTTATAGTCAAGGAGATAGACAAATTTATGACAGGATAGAAGATAAGTCAATAAACATGCTGTATAAAATGCAGATGCCCAACCCAACATGCACCCAGATTATAACAGGGATTCCACGCTGAGAATCAGCAAAATAGACATTCACAGGCATTTGATCACCAAAGCCATCATCGTGCCTCGTTGCGAATAGTAAATGCGTCGCCGGGCTTCATGCCACAGCTATTTTACTCAATGGCAATGGTGTGGGGTCTGCACCACTTTGAGACTTATTGTCATTGCCCGCAGGGAATCATTATCATTACTTCAGGACTTATTGTCATTGCCTCGGGGACTTATTGTCACTGCCCTCATATATCAAGCAGTTTGTCCCATCTTAAGACTCATGATGCTTTCACCGGTGTCAATCCAAAAGTCCAAGCTATCGAAATCAAAATGCTAGCGACGAACCTAAGGTGCCCAACAGTATCCGTAAACTATTTCAAACACCGGGGACGCACACAGGGTGTATAAACTAAAATATTTCAAACACCGGGGATGCACCCAGGGTGTGTAAACCAAATCAGTAACACTGGGGATGCACCCAGGGTGTATAAGGGGAATATATCCCAAAATATTTTCAACAAATGGCAACCAGGGACACCCTAAATTTAGAATCAAGAACGACGATCTCAACACAGCCCATCCCAATAACGGTTTACACAGATGGACTCCAACATGCCAAAATGCAAATGACAATGCTCATAATGTGTACCATCGATCTCAAGTGCAACAACTTATAGCATGGCATCAACATGGCAAGATTCATGGTACAACGTGCAAAGTATAAGGTACAAGTATGTAAAGTACAAGCTACAATTCTCGAGATATGATTCAAATATGATTGTATGAGTTCTAAATCAGAATACATTCACTTAGAAACATTAATCGACTAATTCAAATCAATCATTATACAAAAACTCGGGTCTCATAGTGAAGAGTACTCAAACATACACTTTACAAATTTTAAAGCCAAAAGTCAAGTATTAAATTAAATGGGATGACAAAGGTTTGGGGTATCTAGACTTGGAATCAAGCTATGATTTTTATACACCATTTAGATAAAAATATTTCCTACAATTCTCATGTTTAACACCAAGGCCAAATCCTAAGGCAAATGGGTGAACAATTCATATTAAGAAAAAATGGTTTTGGGGGTATTATTTTATGTCCAAATGAGCCCATTTTTTAGTATGTTCTAGATCAACAAGTTGCCTACAAGTTTTATGTTTAGAGCTAAGGGTAGTTGTTTGGAACAAGTTAGACTTTTTGGCCATTTTAGAAAATAGGTTCTGTTAGCCGCCAAAACCCAGTAGAGCCAGTTTTGGACAGAGAGTTTCAAACAGTTTTGAGGTATTATCCCATGGCTTTAAGGTCTGATTTTTGGGCAAAAAGTACTTCAATATGTTGGCTACAATGTTCATGTAAACCACTTTTGGAATAGATCACTTAAAATAGGGGGTTTGAGCTATATAAAAATATGTAACAGAATAATCCTTGGAGGCTAAAACTCAACAGAGACGTTCAAAGGGGTTTTGACCTATGAAAACTCAAAATTTTGGTTCTATTTTTTAGTGGGTAGATAGATATACATGTTGTCGACAACTTTCATGTTTTGACAAAAGTTCGGATCTCATTTTAAAATAAGGCTTCCAAGTCGGTAGTGTTGACTGGTTAAACAATGGCACACTTTGGTAAAATTGCAATATCTTGAGTTCTAGTTATGCAAATGGGTTGAAACCAACTTTGAATGAAAGATAACACCAAACTATAAATTGGGACATAAAGAACATGTTTAGATCAATTTTTTACATTTAGTTATGGCATTTTAAATCTCAGGGAAGAAATATCAAAGTTCTCAAAAATTAAGCCTCTTAGGGTCCAAGTTTTCTACTTATGTTATGTCAAGTTTTTGTTGCATTTCTTTGCATGCTTGTTTTTTAGACTTTAATATCAAGGTTCCAGCACACTTAGAAGTCATTAAACTCAAAGATAACAACACAACAATATCTCATATCATTCATAAACAAAATAGCCCCTATTTTGCTACTACGACGCCTTTTCGGTTTGATTTTAGTTTTTGATTTTTTGAGTGTTTAAAGGGATGTGTTGGGAGATATTTTGAGGGATATTAGACACAAGGTTTAGAGATTTTACTTACTTGCTTTAGAGCTGAAGGGATGGTGATATGGAAGGATTTAGCTTTTGAAAAACTCCTGATTTCTTAGCTCCCTTCTTTATTCTTTCTCCTTCTTTCTTCTCTCAAACTTGTAGAATACCTTAAGAACTTTGAAGGACTGGTCCCCCACCTCTCTTGCACGAAATTATGAAGGGAAGAAGAGGGTGTTTGGCTTGGTTTATATAGGAGAAGGTTAGGGAACAC
>JAUMHN010434735.1:0-11938 GCA_032360265.1 Heliamphora ciliata
GTGCATTTATTAAATTTTATTTGTTACGCATTTAAACACGAAAAGATGATTTGATAAATCAGAATATTTAGAATCGTGTACACGAAAAGATGTTTAATTCTTTCAGACCGTGTGGTTTTCGAAATTAATAAATTTATTTTAATTAAATGGATTCTTATAACCTTAAAAAATGTTTTAAAAATCTAAGCGTGAGAGAAAATTTATTCACAGATAAATCCCATGGTCTCCATTACCAGTTTGTAGGCGACACAATTAAACCCTACGTGTCGGCAATAAGGCCTTCTTCCCCAATGGACAGATTAATTGCGGTATTGCCAGTACAAATCTCCGTTAGGGATAATTTTGGATAATTATTAGTGTGGATCACTTCTCCATCTGAAGGGTTCATTGCGAAGCGATTAATTTCGAATTAGGTGATGGTTAACACTTAACACTTCACTGGTTGTGAAAACATACTTAGCGGTGTTATCTACCGATACCTGGTGTGTAGATACGGGAGCCACTAATCATGTCTGCAATTCATTGCAGAGGTTCCAAGAAACTCGACAACTTAGTGATGGAGAGATTTACCTGCATATGGGCAATAATATAAAGGTAACAGCAGTTGCAGTAGGAGATGTCACACTCAATTTTGGTAGAGATCGGGTTTTAATATTAAGAGATTGTCTTTATCTACCTGCCATTAGAAGGAATTTAGTTTTCACTTCTGGATTAGCAAAAGACAGATATTTGGCTTATTTTAATAACTTTGTGGTTATTAAGGATAATAAACGGGTTATATGTTCTGGTACATTGGTGAATGATCTTTACATTATTACTCCAATCTCTCCTATACTGCAACTGACTGAAATGAATAACACATTTAATTTACCATATAAGAGAAAGTTTTTTTCTTTAATGAACCAAACGTTTCTCTGGCACTTACGCTTAGGTCATATTAATCTAAAAAGAATAAATAGACTGGTAGCAGATAGAATTTTGAGTTCATTAGAAATGGAGGCACTTCTAATCTGTGAATCTTGCTTAGAAGGTACAATGACCAAGAGGCCATTTTCGGCTATAGGCTATAGAGCTAAAGAACCGTTGGAGCTGGTTCATTCTGATGTGTGTGGTTCTATGACAATCTAGGCTAGAGGTGATTTTGAGTACTTCATAAGTTTCATTGATGACTACTCAAGGTATGGATACATTTACTTGATGCACCGTAAGTCTGAATGCTTTGAGAAATTCAAAGAATTCAAGGCGGAGGCAGAGAATGAGAAACGTCTGGGTAAAAGTATCAAATCACTACGATCCGACCGCAGTGGAGAATACCTCTTTTGAGAGTTTAAGGACAACTGTCATCAGAGGGGATTACATCCCAGTTGACTGAACCTGGCACTCCACAGCAGAATGGTGTAGCAGAAAGAAAGAATAAGACTCTTATGAAAATGGTAAGGTCCATGATGAGTTATTCAGGTTTACTCGATTTGTTTTGGGGACTCGCTTTAGAGACAACGGCTTACATTCTGAACTTGGTACCTTCTAAGTCAGTACCTTCTACTCCCACAGAATTGTGGGCCGGGCATAAGCCTAATCTGAAACACATTCAAATTTGGGGGTGTCCAGCACATGTGCTGAAAGGAAACGCAGGTAAGTTGGAATCAAGGACAAAAGTTTATTTCTTTATAGGTTATCCCAAGGGAACAAATGGTGATCTATTTTATAATCCTAAGGATCAGAAGGTCATTATTAGCACCAATGCCCGATTTTTAGAAGAGAATTATATTATGGACCACAGGCCCAATAGCAAAATTGTTCTAGAAGAACTGAGAGAAAATACCAATAGAACAGAAGAACAAGTCACTGATATCCCATTACCTTATCGTAGTGGAAGGATTATCAGGACAGGTGCAAATCAAGAACAAGGTGCTGATACACAGTGTTCTGATTTTGCACAACGTGTTACTACTAGTACACATACACAGGTAGTGCCTCATCGTAGTAGGAGGGTTGTTCATCAATCTGACCGGTATATGTTCTTGGGAAAGGCTTTTGACAGGATCCTAGCGGAACTAGATACCAAGTCCTATAACTATAATAAAGCACTTCAAGACAAAGATGCAGATCTTTGGCAAAGGACTATGAATTCAGAGATGGAATCTATATATTCCAATTAGGTCTGAAAACTTATAGAACCATCCGAATGGATAAAATCTATTGGATACAAGTGGATCTTCAAGAGAAAGAGAGGAGCAGACGGGAAGGTCGAAACCTTCAAAACTAGGCTTGTTGCTAAAGGGTTCACTCAGAAAGAAGGAACCGATTATGAGAAAACCTTTTTGCCGGTAGCCATGCTTAAGTCTATCTTAATTCTCTTATCCATTGCCGCTCATTTCGATTACGAAATCTGACAAATAGATGTCAAAACAGATTTTTTTAACGGAAGTCTAGACGAGTGTATCTATATGATACAACTAAACGGATTCATTGCAAAGGACCAAGAACACGTGTTGTGTAAGCTTAAGAGATCCATTTATGGATTTAAGTTGGCATCGAGATCTTAGAACACTCGATTTGATCAAGCCAATTTTGATCAAAGTCTAGATGAGTCATGTGTGTACAAGAAGCGTGACGAGAGTGTGGTGATCTTTGTAGTACTTTATGTAGACGATATTTTGCTCATCGAAAACGATGTGGGGGCATTATCTACGGTTAAAGTATGGTTAACTGGGTAGTTCGATATGAAGGACTTGGAAGAAGGCAGTCACATCCTTGGGATCAAACATGTGAAAGATCGAAAACAAATAATGTTGGACTTATCACAAGCAAAGTATGCCGATGATATCTTTGCTCATTTTAGCATGTAGAATTCCAAGAAAGTGTTTCCCCCTTTCAGGCATAGAATCACTCTATCCAAGAATCAGTATTCTAAGACACCTGATGAGATAGAAAAGATGAAAGTAATTCCTTATACTTTGGCAATTGAAAGCCTTATGTATGCTATGCTTTGCACTAGACCCGACATCTGCTTTGCCGTTGGCATGGTTAGCAGATATCAATTTAACCCAAAGTAGGAGTATTGGACTGCAGTAAAGAATATAATCAAGTACTTAAAAATGACTAATAATTATATGTTGGTTTACTAGGTAGACAATCTAGTACTTTTGAGGTACACAGACTCAGATTTTCAGTCTGACAAGAATTCCCATAAGTTTACCTCAAGATATGTGTTTACCTTAAAAGGTGGAGTTATAAGTTGGAGGAGTATTAAGCAGTTCTACATTACTGATTCCACCATTGAGGCCGAGTATGTTGCAGCTTCTGAAGCAGCCAAAGAGGCCATTTGGCTCAGGAACTTCCTGTTGGATCTAGAGGTGGTACCTTCAGTTCTGTCGGCTATTACACTTTACTGTGACAATAGCAGAGCAGTTGCAAACTCGAATGAGCCAAAGGTCCATAAGAAAGGCAAGCACATTGAGCATAAGTATCACTTGATACGAGAAATTGTACAGAGAGGTGATGTTGCTATGACCAAGATTGCATCAGGAGACAACCGTGTAGATTCTTTTACAAAGAGCTTACCGGCTAAAACTTTTTAGAGTCATGTAGAGGGCATAGGAGTCAGATGTATAGCAGCATGATTTTGAGTATAAGTGGGAGATTGTTACGGTTGGTATACTGAAAATCATATTTTTAGTATTTAATTTTATTTTAATAAAATTAATTTTCTATTTTATGAGAATCTTTATGAGTAATGTATGTGTATCATTTCTTTAATGTTATGCATGGACGTCCGATATTCTATATAGTATTTAATCTAGTGTGTAGAGTACGACTTGCACACAAAAGATTAGATTTTAGATTATTACAGAATATAAGTTTTATGTTCACAGTTTAGATAGAAATAGACATACCATCGGTACGAATATATCACAGAGTTTTAGTAGGTTTGTCTTAATTACGAGAAATAAATAATAGCATCGTCTATTGTTTTGAATCTCTGTACTAGTACACTTTTTGTGTATTGAACGGGACATTTTGAGTAATTAAGTTTATACTGACTATATAAATTAACTCACACCCTAAGGTTATTATGACTAGTGTTTTTCCTCTTAATCTTGAAATAATTATTGATTTGCATATATTTAATATTTGTTATTTTGATCCATTAGAGGGTGCGATCTTATATGGGTCTATATTCCTAGTGAGTTGGATAGCAGTATTATTTATATGGCAAATATTAATTATTGACGGAATTCATGTTCTGAAAGAACGGAATTGATGATACCCCTTAAGAAAACTTATAAATTTTGACCGGGCCAAACCCTGCAGGTGGATTTAATTATCCGGCGGTCAAATAAGTTAAACAGAATAACTTATGGAATATTAAGATGCCGATTAAATTAAATTATCAGTAATTAAATTTAATTAGCGGGTGTCAGAAATTTTAACGTGGGGAGAAATGGTAAGTATTTAATAACAGGAGTTCAATGCTATATGGTATTGAGATTATGGGTCAAAATGCAATTATAGTTCTTTAGTGGTGTGAACTGTAATTCAGTATTTTATGAAAATTGCAGAAATCGCTGCTAATTTTTCATAATTGCAGATACTGTTATGAGATTTGCTTAATTAGAGAAATCGCTGATTCGTGTTTATGTTCCAATGGAAGTCTTACTCATAATTACTTCTTAGATCCCTACTGTAACCCTATATATATGCGGGTAGACGGAACCAGTTTTATAACTTGTCTTCTAAGACTAAAACTATCCAGGTTTTGTCGGTACGAGTTCTCGGAGGATTATAGCCCACACTATATCCAGGAATCACATAAAAGAATATAGTAGAAGATCTGACAAAAACTTCAACTCAGATTCAAATCGTAATTGAAGATTCGACCGGTAAAAAGGTATTCTTCTAAATTAACTTCGGATGCACGAGTTTTATTTTGATCGTTCGTCATCAAAAGTTTTATCTGAAGCCCGTTTTGGCGTTTGGCCGTCCAGTTAATTTTTTTCGTTAATCGTTTGCAAAAACAAAGATCTTGGCAGTCTTGCCTCCAACAATCCCCAACTTGTATGCCACGATATAAAATTATGAGATAATACCTCATGGTGAAGGTGGTTTGGGTGGCAAAATAATTGGCGATAGAATATGCATTGATCCCATAATAGACCCACACTAGACCCACACTAGACCTTGACCTGAGATTCGAGGGCCTGACTGTGATGATTTTTCACACCTTGCGGTCAGGATGATCCTGTTGAACGTTTACTTTGGCTACGTAGTTATCTCACAGCTGAAGGAATGCCTAAAATCGGTCGATGGACTTGGTCTGTGGTGGTTAGATCGGGGTTAGGATGGTTTACCCAGGTTGGGTTAATTTAGAATGACTTAAGGTTTTAATAAATTTTAATAATAAATCGAGAAGCATCATTTGCATCGTTGTACCTATTTATTTATTAATTCATTATTTTCTGCCACGTGATACATGTTAAATAATTTAATTTCGGAGTTTAATCATATTTGAATTGTATTATTCGATTTTCTAGAGTTTTCTTGCTGGGTTTTGGTTCATGGTGTTTTATGTCAGGTTTTGAGGAACCGAATGTTCAACACGATGATCACGCTCAAGTAGAGGAAGAGCCATGGCTCCCGTGAGCCGAGATCTCACAATTTTTAATTTTTGCTATCTTTTCCTAGTATTTTGAGACTCGTGCCCCAAGTAGTTACATGTATTTTGTTAACTATTTTCGTTTGGGTCTGTAATATTTGCAATACTCTACTTTATTTTGTTTGGATGGGTATGAATCTTATGCTTATTTTACCGTATTTTATTAGTGTCACTCTTAGATGCTTTCGAAAATTCGGAGCGTTACAGCTTGATATCAGAGCATAGGTTCAACCTTTACTCACGTAACCGTTGTTTAGACTCAGACCCTTAGGCCTGGCTAGGATTTTACCATGTATTAGACTTGGAACTTTTGAACTACACTTTATCTCAAACTAACACCGTTCTTTTGTTTCTTTGTAGGATGGACTCACCACCGTCATCGTGGGGATCTTTTGTGCTACGGAGCTCAGTTAACTGGGATGGGACCTACTCTAGGGACTCCCACATTAGTTTTGATTCTTGGTGCCCTTTCCGCTACTTTCCAACTCGGGTCGTGCCACTCGACCTAAAGAACATCAAGGGAAATATCCATTGGAGAGGGGAGCGGGACACGATCCGACACATCCGGATATGCTACCGTTAAAAAGTTTACAACAAGAACCAAAGTAGAGGCCAACCTCATGGTTGGGTGGAAATGTTGCCTAATATCTTTCCTTTTCGTATCTTAGCCCCCAAACTATTTTTTTCTCTAGTTGCATTTTTTAAAAGATTCGTAGCCTTCTTTTTGTCTTTCTTGATTTTTTAAAAAAAATCAAATGCCGACTCCATTTTTCAAAAATGGTGCTCATATATCTTGGACCTTTGTTTAAAAAAAAAAGAACGTTTTTCTAAAAACAATAGATATTTGGTCCATCCTTCTTCACCAAAGAAAAACATCCGCATGCAGTAAATCTTAGGATACCAAAAACATGCTTTTAATCCAACCAAATAAGGTTTAAACAAAAAAACCCATCATCCATAGCATTTTAAAGCTGTAAAAATGCATATAATCACATACAATATGCTTTTGATCCACGAGAGTCAAGAATTCTACTGTAAGGAGTTAAAAACTCGAGCTTTAACTATCGACGAGAAATCAAAGTCACCAAACCAAGATTTTGTTCGGATGAACACGAATCCTTTGTGAGGAGAACACCAATCCACCCTCATAACATTAAGATCCAACTCCGAAGCAAGCAAAAACTTAGAGAGAAGGCAGAAGTTTTAGTCTTTCTAACAAGAGAGGCAAAGTGAAGCTAGTGGGAGAAACTTTGGACTAAAACCCCATGCCACTAGTTGTACTTATATAACCTACGCCCGACTGACCGATCGAGGGGTTATACCTAGAAAGCTTCAACTTTCTGTTGTAATGCCCCAACAAGACCGGGATTGAGACCCATATGCATATCTAAGCTATCACATGCATAAAATATATAGAAATATGCCTTTTTATAACAACTGAAACGATATACAACACGTCGCAATTATATTTTACATAATTAAAAGGAACTGGGTCTCACAAAAATACACCTGAAATTTGATATCTACAACCTAAGTCTTCAAACAAGTTTCTGTTTTCCTGCTCAAAAGTGAGTCTGGTGCCTCCGATATTTTTTTATCTCTCTACATCTCTACCCCAATTTGATTTACTATCCACACACCTACTAATATTATAAAGTTTCTATTTATAGAAAAATTTTAAAATCATAACTCATATAATTATAAAGCTCTGAAAGTATTGGACATCTTATGGATGAATGATTCTAGCCTAGTCAAAACACATATAAATAAAATCTTAATTATATAGGTCTGCATAATACAATACAAACATTTAACATTTTGCTTGTTTTGGCAATGGTATGTGAATAAATTATAGTTTTGAGAAGATTATTAATACATGAGATTATTAATACCTGAATTAAAATAATTAATAATAATATAAGGAAAATCATATTTGATTTTGTATATTATGAGATTAGAAACAGACTTAATTTTTTCCCTCTTGTACATACCATTATGGATGGGTTACATTTGAAGGGAAAAATAATAACTTACAAAAATAATTTGGTAAGTTTAGGTGCACTAAATGAGAACTAAAAGTCACTGTTGAAGGAAAAAATAACTGGATAAGTTTTAAAATTGTATTGAAAAGTGTATAAAAGTATATTAAACAGTATTTTTAGTAACAGTTTTACTAAAAGTGTAGTGTTAGCAGCATTACTAAAAATAATCACTCTTAATCTGGCCCATTTGGGATTGTTGTTTATTTGCTTATTTTGTTTTTTTTATTTTTATTTTAGTGAGATTGTTTAATAATGGAAAAATTACTATACTTTTTCGATTTGTCTTATCAAGGCAAGCTTGAAAAGTATTTTTTTTCCACCAAAGTCTAAAATGGTTCAAAAAAGATAAAAATAAGTAAAAATAAACAAATAAGTCATATATTATATTAATTATTTTTGTCTTTAGTGAATTTTTTTATTTGATAATTTTTTTTGGGTTTCTCTATGAAGATGGTCCAAAAAAGTAAAAAATTCATCCAAAAATTAAAAAGTATAGAAAATACAAAATTAAACAATTAACAAAAAATACCCCAAACAGGGCTGTGCCAATTCAAAATAAAACATATTACACAGTACACATTCTATAATAAACAAATTGCACACTTTAACACCCCCTCCTAAAATAAGCATAAAATCAATTTTTTATTAGGATCTTATCTTTCTTAAGTGGTATTTGTTATTACTGAAATTAGTAATCTATAAATTGTAATTTGGAGTAAAAATTGTGAGTATTTGATAAAATTGTAATTTGTTGTTAAAATAGATGAAAACGTGGTTATAATTTGTAATAGAAATTATAATTATTTGAAAATTTTATAATTTATAACTAAAATTAGTAACAAAAAGGTAAAATTTATTAGCAGTAGCGTTTCCAAACACCCTCTTAATAATTTTTAGGATAGTTATCTCTCTTTATTAATATAAAAAAATTTAACTATATAGATTTTAATCACATAATTAATCATAAAAAAAATAGTATTTTTACCGGTAAGAAACTATATTATTTTCATTTTTTAAAATACAATATATTTTTATTGATAAAAAATAATAATTTATAATTAATTTTGTATGTTAAATCTATGTACATACTCCAACGATATTAATATCACTTGCAATGTAATAGTAAACAAACATGGATTAAAATTAGGTAAAGTTGCTGAAAGGCATATAGCATAACCCTCTCCATGAAGAATTTTTTTCACTCAGCGTGCTGCATTATT
The DNA here is from genome assembly GCA_032360265.1 of Heliamphora ciliata. Lineage (NCBI taxonomy): Eukaryota > Viridiplantae > Streptophyta > Magnoliopsida > Ericales > Sarraceniaceae > Heliamphora > Heliamphora ciliata. Next base: position 8,919 of record JAUMHN010434735.1, read on the forward strand.
TTAAAATAATTTGGATCATACATTTGTATAGTTCCACCATTTTTCACGGTAGATTTATATAAATATGTGAATTAGGGTCCGATTGGCAACTAGCTTAAAAGTAAATTCTTTTTTGTGGCTAAAAAGCTAAATTGAGTTCAAAGTAGATTGCTTGGTAACTTAGCTTTTAAGTTACTTTTTTAAAGTTGATTGTTTTAGTAAAAAGTAAATTTTTTTTTTTGCTTTTTTTTGCAGTGTGGACAATTTTATTCTTTTATATATTTGATATCAATATACAAATAACTATATATCTATTGGCAAGTGGTATAAAAAAGACAAAGTTATCATTGTCAGTAACCATTGTCTTTTTATATGCTGAATAACCTCACAATTCTTCTAATGAAACATACAATGCGAGCGTGTGTATGAGGTGATTTCGTATGTGTTAAAAACGAAAAGAGTTAGGCCTATGACCTTTATAATTGAATTGCTTTTGTATAAGTATAAAAGGGTGAGGACTGTGACTCTGCTCGTGCTGTAAGTGCCATTTCATGTTTATATTAGTGTTTTATAAGCTCGAATGAGAAGCCCTTACGAAAGAGTTCTTTAAGTATTTTAATAGAGTTTCTTTAAGTAAATGTTCATCTGCAACCTAGAGTCACAGTCCTTATATTTATAATGCATCTCGGTGCTCTTTTTGACTAGAATGCCTCATTCTCTCCAAATTCTGCCTTGATAGGAATATATCCCTTTCCTATTTGGATTTAGTCTAAACCCCATTATCTTGAAACAACTACTTGTCAAGGATATTTTGGTTGCAGGGTGGTACAGACATACCACCCTTATAATGCTTCTACCTCGATCACATATTGTTCATAAATAATCTTTTGCTTAGCCACGTTATCACTAATGCCTAGCGTGTCGGGTATGCTTTCTCAGTCAATGCCACCAAGTTCTGCTCGACTTGTATTTTTCCAGCTCAGTACCTCGTTGTGGGGTCGCTACTTCATGCCCAAACCGTTTGGTTTTGGGCCTGGTACATCTAAGTGGGTCCACACTTTCTCGATTAAAAAAATTTACAAGAGAAAAGTTTAGGCACATTTCTTATTACCTACCACATTTTATTTTATAGAGATAATTTTGGTGTGCTTGATACTATCAAATTGCATCTATAAAATAAAACATGAAGTATAATATTGGCCCTGTTCGGATTAAATTTTGGATGTTTTTCTTATTTTTGTTTCTTTTGAATTTTTGTTATCTTTTGACTAAATTTTTTTTATTATTTTGAATTGTCTCGATAAGATAAATCCAAACAGTAAAAAAGTTTGACGAAAAGATGAAAAAAAAACTTTTGGCTTATTTTTGTTTTGTCAAAACGTTTTTTATAGTTTTATTTTTTTTTACTTTTCTGCCTCGTATCGATAAAATAATTAAAAAGTATAATAATTTGAGTAAACGATAAAAAAATTACTAAAAATAAAAAAAATAATAAAATAAGTAAATAAATAATTATTTCAAATGTCCCTATATATATAATGATATTTATATGGTTGTTGCTCATTTATAAGTGATCTTATATATTTTAGTCTAAAAACAAAAACAAAAATACCAACTGCCTGTTATTACTTATGCAGTGTTACAATAGATAAAAAAGTTTCATACACATTAAGTGAGTAATTATAATTATTTGTCTTTAATCTAGTCAACAAAGTTGGGACAATGTTTTTTAATTTAAATATTTCTTACTATTTTTTGTTAAAGTGGTTGGGATTTAGCCCCATTTTTTTGTAAAAACAAAAAAAAAAAGAAAAGAAAAAAGAAGAACACTATGTCCTTGCACGGAAAGAAAAGAAGACAAAGGTGGGTTTGGGCAGAACAAATTATTTGATTAGAGAAAATATAAAATATATACATCATTCTCCAAAGTATTATATGTCCCCAGATATAACACTTAATATTATGTCTACGTTATCTTTCCTTCCCAAAGATCTCATATAAACCCACAGGATATTATTTTCTCTTTTTCCATCAACCACATCCCCAAACAAACAATCCAAAGCACAAAGTTTATTTACAATGTTTATAATATTCTGCACACTCTACTCGTTGCACACTCATTAGGGCCTCGTTTGATAACCGATATGTGTGAATTAAGATTAACAATGAGATATAATTAACATGAAGATTGTGAATAAAGTGTAATTAGTAATGCAATGGTATTAATTATAACACATTTGATTTGCATAGGATTGAGTAATGGATTAGATCAATATATGTTTGATTTGTATAGGTATCATTGGATTAAATGTATAACTTTACCATAATACCCTTGTAGTAAATAATAAATAATATAATGAATTTAGTAGCGATCCTTGGTTAATTGAAGGAACAAATGGATAATATATTGAATTTTTACAATGAAAGAGTGATCAAAACCTGAAGTAAAAAAGAAAAACCATTTTGCTAACACTTAATTGTTACCACATTTGGTATTGATTGGTGCGTAAAAGCGCTGATTATATCCTATGAGTTATATTAGTTAAGTCTCGAATTGATGTTTAATAATAAGTCTTATAATTGTTTTAGTGTTAACATCAGAAGAAGTGAAAAGGTGGTGAAATAGGCTAAGACATGTTGAAAAGTGGAGTAAAGCGAACCAGGAGGCATTCAAGAAATTTTCGTCTTGATGGAACAGAGCATCTGAACAGTTCGAGACAAAGAGTTTATGTCCGGATGGATTTGCACAGAAATATTGCGTTCGGACGGGGCACATAAGTTAGGCTGCGTGAAACTTTAAAACCTTAGAGCGCAGCATGGTAATAAAAAGCGTAATCGGTATGGACTATAAGGCAAAGACTCAGAAAATGACTAGAAGACAAAGACGGAGGCCCAGGATTCCATTCTTCTGCAACTTTGCATGGACTATAGCCGCAGTATGAGCGGCTAAGCTTTTTATCATAGGGTTAGATGAAAGCCTAATCGATATTTAGATGTAGTTTTGCTTTTTCATTTCTTTTAACACAGCTTCAACTTCGTAG